>CAMZMU010000117.1:90478425-90667634 GCA_947311845.1 Poa pratensis | reverse complement strand
GTTTGATTTAAATCGAAAAGTAGGTTTACTTAAGGAGGGAGTGATATGAAGTGGGGATGATTATTAGTTCATCTCACTCCTAGAATCTTGATAAAGAAAATATAATTGTTTTCATAGAATAGAGGAATAGATAGAGAGGGAATTTCAATAAGATCATTTCCATTAATTTAGGACTTTAACTTAGGTTTGAATAATTTTAGAGGATTTGTTTTTATTCAAGTCACACTCCCAATTTGCTGCCAAGTGTGTTCTAATTTTAGTATTAACACCACTGAGGAATTATCCTCACAAGCAAGCAACACACAATATCAATAGCACAACAATAGCAACAACACAACAATATCAACCACACAACAATATTCACATAACAATCAAGACCACACAATTCAAACCACAAGAATAAATCATACCACCATTTCCATAATTAACAATACTATCTTGAAAATGATCACACTTAATTATGACAAGATGATGGGTAGGAAATATCTCATCTCATAACTTAATAGTTTTCAAAAGGTTTGATAAAGGGAAATATGTGGGTTAATATATTTCCCACTAGTGTTATTTTCAAAGGGAGTGGAAACCAGAGTTTATAAAATGGGAGTTGTAAAATATCAGAGTGGAAGAATAGGTAGGAGACAACATATGAATCTCCATATTTTTGAAAACACATAACTTTGGAAATACTTTTTCTGTCTCCATTAAAGGGTATTTTATTTGTTGCTAAAACCAAATCATTGAAATGGACCTTGGCGAAAATAAGAATGGAAAAGATATATGGAATATATTCTTGTCATAACATGATCACCAGAGTTTTAAATATATTTTTACTTAGGTTGATTTCTTGGGTTGACATTTACTAGTCAAACAATCATAAACATTCAAGTCACACAAGGTCAAACAGAACAATATAAGGGAAAACACAATCATTTGTGAAATAATTCAAAAAGTTTTTGTTGGTTCTGAATTTTGGGTCTTATTTATTCTTATTATAAATTTGGGATGTTACAGCCGATCCCTAAATTCGTCGCCCTTCCTCTCGGTTGTCGGCGGCGGGAGCAAATCCATGACGCAGCGGAGGCAATCAGGCGATCCCGTGCGCCGGCGTTGAGATCCCGCTGCATCGAGTACCTGCGCGCATACTGCCTGCGCGAGCTCCGAGCTGCATCGGGCACCTGCCGCCGCGCCGAGATGTCCAGGAGTCGGGGGCCGGCCGCGCTGAGACGTCTAGCTGAGCAGCCGGGCAGGAGCAGCAGCACACCGGCTGACCGGCAGTAATTCGACAGGCAAGCCTGAAGCCTCGCGGTAATTAGAATTCCCCACTTCCCTGTTCATACTTCCATAGTTCCATGGAATGCGTATTTCTCTGTCAATCCAACACATCTAGTACTAGTACACAGTTGCTAGTACAGCATTAGGTTCTGTTTTTTCTGTCAATTCACTAGTTTTGATCTAGTTTGTTGTTATTTTTGTTTGTCTGTCATGGCTATGCGAAGGCGTAAAGTAGACCCATAATATTCTACTCGTGTTATCTTTTGTTAATGTAAGACTATTTAATATTATCAACTATTTGTATGGCTACTTTTGTTACCTTCAAACATATTTGGTGAGCTATAATATTGTGAGACTTTAACTTATTTATATTGTTCTTTCCGTACAATTGTGGATTACATGTGCTGTCAAAAAAAAATTCGCCGGTGGCACACCATTTGATAATTTCCTAGCTCCGCCACTGATTTTAAACATCTCCAAAGTCAAGGATCGATCGCTGTTTGGCTCCAATAGCAATCTTCGGTGTCTTTTTCATGTATTATCCTCGTCTTGTTCTTGGTTTGTGCAACTTAGCTTTGTTGTATCGTTGCTCTGTCCTCGAGAGCCATGTAAGGATGTACTTTGATCTTCAATGTTGTTCACAAAAAAAAAGCAGTTCTGACGGCAAGCGTGGTCCACCCACACACACAACTCACTGGAACAGCTTGGAGATAAGTGGATGTTTCATGCAGTCTGGTTAACAATTTTTTGCAAGTGCTCGGCTGAAGGCATGGGTATATCGGGAGCGGGGAGATTCAGATGAGAGAATGCAATCCGGGCGCAGGAACCCGTGGCGCGGCTACCAGCAGGTTACTGTTATCCATTACGAGTTACGATGAGGGCTACCGAATCGACGGGCAAGAGGAGATCGGATCAGGGATTGCCAGCCTGCAGAAGCCGACCAGGGATCTTCTGCGTCACAGGAAGAACTCGGTGCGTGTTTTGCTCGCTCGCTTGCATGTTCATCCAATCGCCACATCTCCTCTTCGGTTAGCATCGGAACACAAACAATCCAGTTACCAGAAACAGCAACGTGAAAAGTGTTCCTACCAAGACATCCACGAGCATGGTTGAGAGCTGTGACCACTGACGCCAGACACAGAAGTCCCCAGCAAACCCGTGCACTATTCAGTCCTGCCATATGTACACGGGCGCCCGCCCAAGCAATCGACTTTCCAAGGGGTACACTCGCTTAAACTAACGACCCAAGCAGCACAAAATCGAGCTTAGTTTAAGCATCCCACCAAGTGAGGGAGTTGAGCACTGAGCAGGGAGGCAATCCCTCTCACTTAATTATACTGCCTGTGTTCAGATTGTTGCAGAGATAGTGTGAGCAGTGGTAGTACTAGCAAGTATAATAAAGCAGCGTGAGATCGATTCCTGCCCTGTCGTAGTCTGTTTGCACACCTGTGGTGAATTGAACGGACCATAGTGATTCTAAAGATTCTGAGAGTGAAGAGGAAAAACAAGTCTTCGTAAGGTCTTTGTACGGGGCACTGTTTTCTTTTCCAGTATTTTAGGGCCTCGAGATATGCCCCTGAGTATTGCCGACGGTCGAGTGGTCGACGCGGCAGGTTCAAATGCGGGAATGATTGGCACAAGCGTCGGATATGACACTCTAGTGTGGTGTTTGTTGTTGCCTGCTACTCCCTCCGTTTCAAATTACTTGACTTGAGTTTGTACAAAAATGGATGTATCTATACAATAAGCAGAGTACTTATCACATAATGAGACGGGAAATGGATCTCCCACTGACAGAAATTACGTGGCTGAGTTCTGAATTGCGTTTCAAGATTAAAAGTTAACGCCTCAACATCTGAATGTGAAACAAACCATGACCACTCACCCGACGCCTGTGGAACCCGGCAGCACCTCTCTCAAACCTTGCAGCTTGACAACGCCCGCCCCGCACGATCCATGTATAAACTGAACGCCTTCTGCTGTCACGCTGTCAGCAAAGAGAACCTCCTCGATCGCTGCCTCGGCAACGTCATTCTGCAGGACATTTCAGTTACGCCTGGACATTTCAGCTAGCAAGAGCTTTCTTTTTTTTGCATTTTCACCACGTATATTCAAACGAAAACCACGTACAAAGTACACAGTAGAAATACAGAACCACAATACGTAGAGGAAAAGGAACCACAAGCAACAAGAATAACAACATCACCGGCGTCGGAGACGAGGACCACCAGCCGCCACCTTGCCGCTGTCAGGGAAAACTTTGCCCTATGAGAGACGCTGCCGTGCCCGTCCGCCGCGCCGCGGCGGAGCTTTTGTCGATGAACGACCAGGGGAAGCGCCCCCTGTCCCATCCACGCCACTTTGCCTCGGCCGCCATCGGAGCCGTCGCCGGAGGAAGTCGAAGAACTCGACGAGCCCAGGGTTCCCGCCGCCAGATCCGCCGCCAGCACGGATCCAGCGGAAGCCAGAGAAGCTCGAGCACCACGCCGGGCCCCGAGCTCCCGCAAGTCGAGCGCAGAGACGCCGCGCCCCGAGGGGCAGCACCGCCGGAGAAGCCCGCGCCGACACCAAACCGAACACCAGCCGCACCACCTCCTCCAGAGCGCCGCCGGCGAGATCTCCCCCTACCCTACCATATATACAGACCGGAGCCGGGGATCCCCCACCCTCCCGCCGCCGAAGCGGCCGGCGGAGGGGAAGAATCCCACGGCTCAGCGGCCGCACCCGGTGGATCGGCGGAGTCGCTCCAAAAATCGCCTTCGCCTTCGCCTCCTGCACAGTGACGGGGAGGACACAGCTGGGACAATGGTTGTGGCTAGCAAGAGCTTTCAAGGGGCCTACCTGAAATGGTTCCGATTATATGTCACTGCATCCTGTATCTATTTTTGCCACTCTGAAGCACGATGTCACTGCATCCTGTATCTATTTTTGCCACTCTGAAGCACGCCTTTCAGGCATCGTCCTCAAACGGTTGCCTCCG
Source organism: Poa pratensis (assembly GCA_947311845.1). NCBI lineage: Eukaryota > Viridiplantae > Streptophyta > Magnoliopsida > Poales > Poaceae > Poa > Poa pratensis. Next base: position 90,663,382 of record CAMZMU010000117.1, on the reverse strand, counting down.
CCGATGATGAAGTCGTCTCCAAATGCAGAGGCTGAGCTGTTTGTTAGGCAGGCAGGTATGTGTGCTGACGCAGAATTGCTTAATTACCCGGTTGTTTAAGTGCTCCCGTCACTGAATTTTCCAGCATTAGAAGGCGCCTGCATTAGAAGACGGGTAGAGACCGACGTGCCTGATATACTGTGCTAAATCTGGGCGTGGCCGTCCTGTGCATACAAGGACGTTCGTGCAACTGGAGGCTAATTCCGGATGCAATGAACGGGCGAGCCCTTGCATTGGTTGCCGAAGTTAGGCGGAGGCTTTGGTGTCACTTTTGATCAAAGAACAGGAGCACAAGTTGGGTACCCTTCACGCCATTGGCTCGTTTGCTCGAGCCGTCTAGCATCGTACGAGTGACCAGTAACCTAGTTATGGGAAAAGGAGTGCCATCGTAGGAGTTGTGTTCCAGAGTGTTTCATGAACTATCCATGCCTCGTTCTAATAGTTTCACATGGAGATCCGTCGGAACAGTTCAACTGGAGCAGCCAGGGCACGGTAATATCTTGAGGTAAGAATGAACAAAGATAGAAGCTAACATAGAACAGCTGATGGGCCGTCGTTTTGACTAGCCGTACGGATCGACATGAGCGCCGCTAATGCCGCCGGCGTCCAGCTCGTGTGACGGCGACATTGCATGCATGCCGGGACCAGCAGACCGTGCGCCTGGTGCGTTTCATTATCATTACAAGTGAAGAAAGCAAAAAGAAAGCGAATCCTCCAACTGCGTCCACGGAGGCGCTCTACCTCATTTGACATGTCTTCCACTACGGGTTGCCAGATGGCCAAGCCGTGCAAGTGCTTGATGTAGAGAAAAGTCTGAAATGAACTTAAATTCGAGTAGTGTGGATCTAAGATTAAGAGCATCTCTAACTTGATTAGACAAATTTGACAATCTATTTGTCCGCGAACACATTCACACATGTCCACGGATAGAACCCGGACAACCCCAAATATGTGCATCTGTATCTGTCACCCTCAATCTTGACCCCCCAAAATCATACTAGCCATGCAACCTAAATCATTAACAGAGGATGCCATAGTTTGGGCGGTTAAAATTTGAGACGAACAAAATTCAACTAAACACTACACATAAACAAAACTCATCATGAACGGAGAATGCCATGGCGACTAGACCATATCTTCACCGCGGGGAATCAGACCGTTCTCCACAACGGCAGCCACTTCGTGTTCCCTCTTCTTGAGGCGTAGTGCCTTCGGGGTCTAGGACTAAGATGTTCAAACAATGAGTCAATCGCCTTTGTGGTGTGCTCTTGACGTTCCCTCTGTTTTTTGTCGGCTACATTTTTTGGAACCGGTATTCCTTCAAGATGTTCCAATAATGGGTCACTTCATCAAGCAACTAAGAGAGTCACTTAGTGTATATAATAATAATAAGTGGATGAACAACAAAAATTTGTTGATGAAGTTACTTAAAACTTACATTCCCCACTTCTACACATGCCAAAACAAAGCTAAAGGAAGCCGATCAATCGAGTAGGAACCTACACTGTGGCCATTGTTCGAAAGTTAACCGTACCGTTGTTGGAAAGAATCGAAGCCGAGGACTCTATTACCCGGAACTCAATACGATTCAACCAAAGCCTTATCTTTGGTCTTGAAGAGTCAGGCCAATCCAACCGCTTGCTCCTGCCCAACTCAGTCTCAGTCGTACCATAATGCGCCTGGACTCAACACTTTTCTTGCTCCAAGACCACCCTCTAGCCCTCATGTCAAATAGATGACAGGCATTGTCTTCTGTTACCTAAACAGCTGCTGAAATAGAGACTTTCATTGATACTTGAACTATTGACCTGGCTAGCACTAACGCTCGGTCCGTCTTTTCCTGATGACTGCGCTAGAGATGCTTATTAAAGGTTTGCTTGGTGGCTTCCTTGCTTGACATGCTTTCCTTGTTGATTGGCTTGGTCTGCTAGTTCCGGAAATCACTTCCTCTAAGTCTTAAATAGCAGAGCATATCACCTGGCAAATTTGAAGTCTTAGATGAGCTTGCTTCTGGATCTTCATTGAACATTTGATAGATTTTTCCCCAAAATTCCGAGGCGTTTGATTCATCACCGGAATAGCCTATGGCCAACGGAGTAGGATTCCCTGTTGGTATTCGCTATACGGATCCGGCATTCAACCAACAAGTATCACCAATTAACTTTCGTCCTAAAATTAAATCCGTAAATAGCGCCGCTATCCATGTGGTATAAGATTTCACCCGTTGTGTCCTCTAACCGTATAGACATATTTATAAATAGGGCTCAATTCTCCACGGAAGACAATGAACGGAGTAAACAGGTACAGTAGACGACTTCTTACCGCTAAAATTCATGATCTGGATGAAGGAAGTTGCCCTTACTACTATGTACGCAAGCGGAGATGCAATTCACGGACGGAGGACCATCACGTGCATGCGATCGACAAACCTCGCATTCCCTGCCGCATGGCTTTCTGCTGCCAGATCTACAGTACGTGACTTATGTTTTTGAGCATTTATCTTTGCCAGGTCCAGCATGTGGTTCTTGTTCCTCTTTTCATCCATGTCCTGTGCTGGAACCCGGGACGTACTTCCATGCATGTCCTGTCGCTGTGGGTGGAAACTCTATTCATTCTTTCTTGAACCCCTTAATCACTCGGAGTTGAGTTAGAGATGAAGTAACGTCGAATCGTACCAATCGGAACGTAATAACAAGACGGAACGGCGTCAGTTTTCGTCAAAGCAAACAGTGAGAAGTTACTGCGATCCCATCATCCACATGCAGTTTCGCTTCGTTCTAGCGTTCAAGTACCTAGCTAGGCACTACTGGATAGCAACATCCTCGCAATCCAACTCGGCCTATCTCACCTTCGGACCGCAACATCTCCTCTCGATTCATCGCTCTCCGATCGATCAATCGATCACTTGACCATAGAATTAATTAAGCATCCACGACCACGCGACATGCGTCCTCGACAGAGCCAACTATATATCTAATGTAGCCCGCACGTACTGCATAGTTCGCTTTAGATGTGGGAGAGTGGAGACTAATTATCGATTTTCCGTTTGCCTTACTTTACTCGCGATCGATCTTTAGACTGATCTCTAGATTGATCAGAGGGAGAGGATCCTATGTAACTCCTCCACAGGCTTTACGTTTTGGTGGTCTTTTGATTAATTCCCGCATGAGCTACTAGTACCCTTTTTCGCAAAAAAAAAGAGCTACTAGTACCCTTTCATTTATAGTGCCGTGACCGGGCTGTTGCCTGTTGTGATGCAGGCCGCGAGGGCACGGAGTCGATGACTCGATCCTACGTTCGTACCACCCTACCCTACGGCCGGCTGGGCGGTGAGATGAGAAGAGAGCAGCTCCTGCCGCTGCGGGCACATGGAACTATCTCGGCGGTCGTCACACCTTATCTCTCGCAACAACCGTCAACAGAAACAGCTCAGCTGACACGGTGTCTCGTACTACTACAATACATGCATGCACCTTGATCTGAATGCAACACGTCTAGCCAATCCTCGTAGTCCGGCTTCGGATTCGGCTGGTAGTCGCTTCAGGCATGCATGTCGACATGCGTGTCTTGGCTAGGGCGGATCGTAGATGGACATACATAGAGGAGGAGATTGGATCACATATTCACATGATCGCCATCGATCGATCGAAAGGAATCTCCATTATACGTACGTACGGTCTTGGGACACGGTGATCCGTTGATCTTTTCCGGCGAACCTGCCGGCCCAGTCGATGCGATGGTGCACGCACGAACGCTGTTTGCTTTTGTACTACCGCGCGAGCGCGCGCACGAGCTTTTTCCTCTCTCATCATCAGTCGTCTCGCCGCTCTGGCACACACAGTAAAGCTGACGCGACCTCGCCCTCACCTCATGGATGAATGAGATGAGATGCGCGAGACCAGCACTTAAACAACTCGATCCGACGGACGAGACATCACTTGCCATCCTCTGATTCTATCGTCAAAAGGCAAAAACACAAGAGGTTTGCTTGGTTGGCTACTGGATGTGCTACGTAGCACAGAAACACCAACCGTGGTAAAGGTAATTACTAAGTGCCTATCTAGATCGAGATTCCAAGTGACTTTGTTTGTTGGCGCAATCTTTCTACGTGATTTATAAACTATTTAATTACTACTAGGTCAAGTGTACAGAAGAACAGTGCGTCGATCTGATTGGATGAAAGAGGCATTGTGCTTTCGGTGTGCATGTAGGCCATGATGCGAGTCAGGGTGCATGTTATTACACCCGTACGTTACGTACTGTACATGCATTGTCGGGGATATGACCCCGGGTACCCAGAGTTGGTGACTCTACAGATTAATAGAAGACACGAGTCAATTAATAGGGAGAAGAAAATTAAATAAATATAGAAGCAACATTAAAGAAGCAAGCGACGGCCAGCCTGGGCCGACACAGACATATCCATGTCATGGCGACACTGTCCATCCGACATATCCATGACCTGGCGACACTGTCCATCCGACATATCCATGTCCTGGCGGTACTGTCCATCCGACATATGCCATCCGACATACCCCATCCGACATACCCTGGCCAAGTCGTCCCCCTGCTGCATATCACACCCTTGTGCCGGCCTTGGGACGCCCCTTGCTCAGACCGCGCACGGTCCATCAACCAGCGCTACTAGATGCCGGTGATCCTCAGGGGAGGATAGGAACGATGACCAAGCCAAGTACGACAAGGACGACCACTATGCATGACACAGGCAGAAGGACGACCACTATGCATGACACAGGCAGAAGGACAACCACTATGCATGACACAGGCTGAAGGAAGAACACTATGCACTGCGGTACACCACTATTGCTGATTGGGAAACACTATTCACCTGTCACCCAAATAGTAAAGTTAGGCACGTGGGCCACCACTTGTCCCCTGGGCACCACTATATAAGGTGCACCAGGGAGCCTTCTCTAGGCAGCGTCACTTGTGCCATGAGGCTCATTGAGCTCAAGCTCTCGCTCACGCCCGCTCTCTCACTCTCTCTTGCACTTAGCAGATACAGCTCCAGGAGCAACCTTGTAACCCAGTTCATCATCCATATACAGAAAGACAGGCAGGAGTAGGGGTCTTACCTACTCACGAGGGCCCTGAACCTGGGTAGATTGTGGTGTGCTTTGTGTCTTCCGTGAGCGTACCTCTATGTTATATCCCTCCCCGGTTCCACCAGCGTCCATCGGCCCCAACTCAAGCCATCCTATGGCATCTGCCGTGATACCACCACGACAGTTGGCGCCCACCGTGGGCCCGGCAGTGGCGCTGGCTGGGTTCCATCCGGACGGGACTTTCTTCATCAACTCGGGCGAGCTCCTCGGGCCGGGTTCCGCTGTTCGGCTCTCGGGACAGCTTCGCGAACCTCTTCATCGTCGATGCCGGTGCGGCGTTTTCGCCGTCTCACGCGAGGCCCGGAGGCTCGATGTCGCCATCGGCTCCACGCGTTCGCACCTTCTTCACCGACAGTAGCGGCTCCAACGAATCCCGGGGACTGCGGCGTCCATGCCGTTTCTCCCGCTCAGCCCGGAGGTTCTACATCGACGCTGTCACCGTTGTCCTGCCCCGGATCGACCGTGTCCGTGCGTATCTGGCGCGCACTGCATAGGGCCGGTACCGAGCTGTGCATGCCGGCATCACGTACATGTCGGCTTTAAAAATAAAAAGGGAGGAAAATAGTGGCCGGGTTGGTGGCCGACACAGCATGCGTATGCTGCCGCCCATCCTCGCCTGCGGCCTCCAGTTCCCCTGCGCTGACCACCTCCTCGCCTGCTCCTCTGTCTGCTCCGGCCTCCGGCGGCCCCAGCCCTTGCAGGCTGCGCGTTGGCCGCGCCTGCGCCGAACGCCTCCTCGCGCGCGTCCGTGCCTGCCTACGTCGGCTCCGCCCGCGGCCGGCTGCGCCGCGACCTTCCCGCCTCCGCCTGGCCCATGTCGGCCGTCTGCGGCCCTTCCGCGTCCGGCTCCTTCCCGAGTTTGGCCGTGCTCCCCGCGTCCGGCTCCGGCTCCACCCCGGTCTCCGCCTGCGACGGCCGGCTTGTTGCGGCCGCTTCCTTTGCTGCATCCCGTCGGGACAGCTTCCCAGGAAGAAACGAGGAAGAAGGAGATGAGAGAGGAGAAAAGAAAGAAAAAATAAGGAAACAGGGGGACGTGATACTTGAGGGAGAGCCCGCGGGTAAACTATGTCGGTCGACCGAGTAGAAGATAGAAGAGAGGGACCGACATGAAAAAGAAAAAGCTGTGGGGTGACGTACCGACATGTATTCTATTTCGGATGGCCGAGTAGAAAACAGAAAAGAAAGAGAGAAGAAAGTTGGAAATGCAGACCAGCCGAGTATAGCCTATATCGGCTGCTGGGTCGGAATGTCGGCAGTTGTGCTCAGAAAGGTGACTCGGTCAGATTGAATCAGGCCGACATGAAATATCCCGGCCGGTGTTTAAAAATATGCCTCCGGCCGAAATAAAAATGATAATATCATGGCTCTGTCGGATTGACCGATGAGCCAGGCCGAGTAAGCCATACCCGTTTTTACACTTGCAGGAATCCTCCGTCGCGTGCGTCGTTGGGTCAGCTGGACCAAGTGCACCCGAATCAGTCGCATCCGAGCAATCTAAGTATAGCTCCTCGGCGGTTTAAATATCTAGCCTGCGCCCACTGGTACGCTTCCGTCCAGTCTGCACCGACATTGCAATGTAAGTGTTTGTAGTATTTGGTTCTGGTTCGCCCATGTGGATAACCCGAGCAGCACTCGGGAACTGCCACTCTCTTTTATGGGCATAGCTGTTTTCCCCTGGACCGAGTTACCTCGACCCGGGGACTGGCCTGGTCAGTCGGTTGTTGACATCTCTTAGATGTCAGAAAGTAACTCAGGGACTGCCCGCGCTTAATTTATTTTCCCCCGGGATCAAGCATTTCGACCCGGGGACTGTCCGTTTATTCCGGAGCTTATCTTTTCCTAGTTATTAAAAGTGACTCGGGGGCTAGACCCAAACCGATTTTATTTCTCCATGCTTAGAGCTATTACTGAAGTTAGCTTTCATTGCTTATTTACCATGACTGCTACCCGGTGCATGTCCAGTATGTCCGTTACCGTTCGCTGCAACTACCATGCCTGTTACTGCTACACGTATTAGCTGCTACCGCTGTTATGTCTTATTAATGTTACTACCAGAACGTGGTTACCAAGTTTGAGTATTTATTCTATGGACTAACCGTATTTGTATGCATGAATATATTCCCGAGTGAGAATCTATCATCGAGAATCGAGTTATTATGGAGTTATTGGTCATCTCGGATTCATCTTATATTCATTATGGCTTCAGGGCATATTGCGAGTAATCCTTGGTATCGACTTGCCGAATTATAAATGGCATATCAACCCGAGTTCTCGCTTATGTCGGCAGATCAGAATATCACGGCACCATATCCCCAGATCGCCGTTTATTTCGGTTTGCCAAAGTATCATGGCATCGTGCAATATCCCCAGATCACCGTTTATTTCTGTTTGCCAAAGTATCATGGCATCGTGCAATATCTCCAAATCGCCGTTTATGTTGGTTTGCCAAAGGCAATATATGATGAAGCCCATGCAGGCTATATGTCGGTCCAGCTAATGCTGGCGACATACGACTTCGGTAATGCCCAAGATGGCTAAAAACCGACATATGATGAAGCCCATGCAGGCTATATGTCGGTCCAGCTCATGCTGGCGACATGCGACTTCGGTAATGCCCAAGATGGCTAAAAACCGACATATGATGAAGCCCATGCAGGCTATATGTCGGTCCAGCTCATGCTGGCGACATGCGACTTCGGTAATGCCCAAGATGGCTAAAAACCGACATATGATGAAGCCCATGCAGGCTATATGTCGGTCCAGCTAATGCTGGCGACATGCGACTTCGGTAATGCCCGAGATGGCTAAAAACCGACATATGATCATGTCCAAGTTGGCTATATACTTGTGCAGCCCATGCGGGTTATGTTTTGATACCAACTCTGTGATAACATTTGGAGAGCCTATGCATGACTCTACGAGTCCCACATAGCCTCGGGGACTACTGTCGGGGATATGACCCCGGGTACCCCAGAGTTGGTGACTCCACAGATTAATAGAAGACACGAGTCAATTAATAGGGAGAAGAAAATCAAACAAATATAGAAGCAACATTAAAGAAGTAAGCGACGGCCAGCCTCGGCCGACACAGCCATATCCATGTCTTGGCGACACTGTCCATCCGACATATCCATGTCCTGGCGACACTGTCCATCCGACATATCCATGTCCTGGCAGTACTGTCCATCCGACATATGCCATCCGGCATACCCATCCGACATACCCCATCCGACATACCCAGGCCAAGTCGTCCCCCTGCTGCATATCGCTCCCTTGTGCCGGCCTTGGGACGCCCCTTGCTCAGACCGGCGCACGGTCCATCAACCAGCGCTACCAGATGCCGGTGATCCTCAGGGGAGGATAGGAACGATGACCAAGCCAAGTACGACAAGGACGACCACTATGCATGACACATGCAGAAGGACAGCCACTATGGATGACACAGGCTGAAGGAAGAACACTATGCACTGCGGTACAACACTATTGCTGATTTGGAAACACTATTCACCTGTCACCCAAATAGTAAAGTTAGGCACGTGGGCCACCCCTTGTCCCCTGGGCACCACTATATAAGGTGCACCAGGGAGCCTTCTCTAGGCAGCGTCACTTGGGCCATAAGGCTCATTGAGCTCAAGCTCTCGCTCACGCCCGCTCTCTCACTCTCTTTAGCACTTAGCAGATACAGCTCCAGGAGCAACCTTGTAACCCAGTTCATCATCCATATACAGACAGACAGGCAGGAGTAGGGGTCTTACCTCCTCACGAGGGCCCTGAATCTGGGTAGATTGTGGTGTGCTTTGTGTCTTCCGTGAGCGTACCTCTATGCTCTATCCCTCCCCGGTTCCACCAGCGTCCATCGGCCCCACCTCAAGCCATCCTATGGCATCTGCCGTGATACCACCACGACATGCATAAAAACGGGCGCGAGTTACCCTCGGCTACAAGTGCGTACTTTTGTAACGTCTTTCGCCTTTCATCAAATCAGAGACGGACGGTATAGCCTGGCCTCTAGCTAGTACGAAGATCAGAAGAGGATGAAAAGGCGAAAGGCACTCCACCTCCCAAAAGCCCAAAGTAATAGAAACAAGAAAGGGCAACAGGACGTCCAAAGTGTTTGCTTCTGCGTTCTCCTCTCTCTGCTGCAATAATCAACACGAACCTCACACAACTCCTCCATGGCATACTAGTAGTACGTACTACCTCCGGTTTTTAATATAAGATGTTTTAGTATTTGTCCACATGCACATGTACATAAATGTATGTAGACATGTATTAGTGTATGTTATTATCTAGACATGTACATAAATGTATGTCCACATGTCATTTTTATGTATTAGTGTATGTTATTAGTGTATGTAGACATGTACATAAATATATGCTCGTAACGTACGGGTGTACACATGTATTAGTCTATGTAGACATGTATTAGTGTATGTAGACATGTACTAAATGTATGCACATGTACATAAATGTATGCGAGTCAGGCTGCGACTGCGTGCATGTTATTACACCCGTACGTTACGTGCATGTATATAAACGGCCTCGATTTACCCCCGGCTACAAGTGCGTACTCTTGTAACGTCTTTCACCATTCATCAAACAGAGACGGACGGTATAGCCTGGCCTCTAGCTAGTACGAAGATCGGAAGAGGATGAAAAGGCGAAAGACACTCCACCTCCCAAAGCCCAAAGGAATAGAAATAAGAAAGGGCAAAAGGACGTCCAAAGTGTTTGCTTCTGCGTTCTCCTCTCTCTTCTGCAATAATCAACACGAACCTCACACAACTCCTCCATGGCATACTAGTAGTACGTACTACCTCCGGTTTTTAATATAAGATGTTTTATTATTTGTCCACATGCACAGGTACATAAATGTATGTACACATGTATTAGTGTATGTTTTTATCTAGACATGTACATAAATGTATGTCTACATGCCGTTTTTATGTATTAGTGTATGTTATAAGTGTACATAAATGTATGCCCGTAACGTACGGGTGTAGACATATATTAGTGTATTTAGACATGTATTAGTGTATGTAGACATGTACTAAATGTATGCACATGTACATAAATGTATGCGAGTCAGGCTGCGACTGCGTGCATGTTATTACACCCGTACGTTACGTACATGCATAAAAACGGCCTCGAGTTACCCCCGGCTACAGGTGCGTACTTTTATAACGTCTTTCACCTTTCATCAAATCAGAGACAGACGGTATATCCTGGCCTCTAGCTAGTACGAAGATCAGAAGAGGATGAAAAGGCGAAAGGCACTCCACCTCCCAAAGCTCAAAGGAATAGAAACAAGAAAGGGCAAAAGGACGTCCAAAGTGTTTGCTTCTGCGTTCTCCTCTCTCTGCTGCAATAATCAACACGAACCTCACACAACTCCTCCATGGCATACTAGTAGTACGTACTCCCTCCGGTTTTTAATATAAGATGTTTTAGCATTTGTCCACATGCACATGTACATAAATGTATGTAGACATGTATTAGTGTATGTTATTATCTAGACATGTACATAAATATATGTCCACATGCCGTTTTTATGTATTAGTGTATGTTATTAGTGTATGTAGACATGTACATAAATGTATGCCCCTAACGTACGGGTGTAGACATGTATTAGTGTATGTAGACATGTACTAAATGTATGCACATGTACATAAATGTATGCGAGTCAGGCTACGACTGCGTGCATATTATTACACCCGTACGTTACGTACATGCATAAAAAAGGTCTCGAGTTACCCCCGGCTACAGGTGCGTACTTTTGTAACGTCTTTAACCTTTCATAAAATCAGAGACGGACGGTATAGCCTGGTCTCTAGCTAGTACGAAGACCAGAAGAGGATGAAAAGGCGAAAGGCACTCCACCTCCCAAAGCCCCAAGGAATAGAAACAAGAAAGGGCAAAAGGACGTCCAAAGTGTTTGCTTCTGCGTTCTCCTCTCTCTCCTGCAATAATCAACACGAATCTCGCACAACTCCTCCATGGCATACTAGTAGTACGTACTACCTCCGGTTTTTAATATAAGATGTTTTAGCATTTGTCCACATGCACATGTACATAAATATATGTAGACATGTATTAGTGTATGTTATTATCTAGACATGTACATAAATGTATGTCCACATACCGTTTTTATGTATTAGTGTATGTTATTAGTGTATGTAGACATGTACATAAATGTATGTCCGTAACGTACGGGTGTAGACATATATTAGTATATGTAGACATGTATTAGTGTATGTAGACATGTACTAAATGTATGCACATGTACATAAATGTATGCGAGTCAGGCTACGACTGCGTGCATGTTATTACACGCGTACGTTACGTACATGCATATAAACGGCCTCGATTTACCCCCGACTACAGGTGCGTACTTTTGTAACGTTCTTCACCTTTCATCAAATCAGAGACGGACGGTATAGCCTGGTCTCGAGCTAGTACGAAAATCAGAAGAGGATGAAAAGGTGAAAGGCACTCCACCTCCCAAAGCCCAAAGGAATAGAAACAAGAAAGGGCAAAAGGACGTCCAATGTGTTTGCTTCTGTGTTCTCCTCTCTCTGCTGCAATAATCAACACGAACTTCACACAACTCCTCCATGGCATACTAGTAGTACGTACTCCCTCCGGTTTTTAATATTAGATGTTTTAACATTTGTCCACATACACATGTACATAAATGTATGTAGACATGTATTAGTGTATGTTATTATCTAGACATGTACATAAATGTATGTCCACATGCCGTTTTTATGTATTAGTGTATGTTATTAGTGTATGTAGACATGTATATAAATGTATACCCGTAACGTACGGGTGTAGACATGTATTAGTGTATGTAGATATGTACAAAATGTATGAACATGTAGATAAATGTATGCGAGTCAGGCTGTGACTGCGTGCATGTTATTACACCCGTACGTTACGTACATGCATAAAAATGGCCTCGAGTTACCCCCGGCTACAGGTGCGTACTTTTGTAACGTCTTTCACCTTTCATCAAATCAGAGACAGACGGTATAGTCTGGCCTCTAGCTAGTACGAAGATCAGAAGAGGATGAAAAAGCGAAAGACACTACACCTCCCAAAGCCCAAAGGAATAGAAACACGAAAGGGCAAAAGGACGTCCAAAGTGTTTGCTTCTGCGTTCTCCTCTCTCTTCTGCAATAATCAACATGAACCTCACACAACTCCTCCATGGCATACTAGTAGTACGTACTCCCTCCGGTTTTTAATATAAGATGTTTTAGCATTTGTCCACATGCATATGTACATAAATGTATGTAGACATATATTAGTGTATGTAGACATGTACTAAATGTATGCACATGTACATAAATGAATGCGAGTCAGGCTGCGACTGCGTGCATGTTATTACACCCGTACGTTACGTACATGCATAAAAACGGCCTCGAGTTACCCCCGGCTACAGGTGCGTAATTTTGGAACGTTTTTCACCTTTCATCAAATCAGAGACGGACGGTATTGTCTGATCTCTAGCTATGACGAAGATCAGAAGAGGATGAAAAGGCGAAAGGCACTCCACCTCCCAAAGCCCAAAGGAATAGAAACAAGAAAGGGCAAAAAGACGTCCAAAGTGTTTGCTTCTGCGTTCTCCTCTCTCTCCTGCAATAATCAACACGAACCTCACACAACTCCTCCATGGCATACTAGTAGTACGTACTACCTCCGGTTTTTAATATAAGATGTTTTATCATTTGTCCACATGCACATGTACATAAATGTATGTAGACATGTATTAGTGTATTTTATTATCTAGACATGTACATAAATGTATGTCCACATACCGTTTTTATGTATTAGTGTATGTTATTATCTAGACATGTACATAAATGTATATCCACATACCGTTTTTATGTATTAGTATATGTAGACATGTACATAAATGTATGCCCGTAACGTACGGGTGTAGACATATATTAGTGTATGTAGATATGTACTAAATGTTTGCACACGTACATAAATGTTTGCGAGTCAGGCTACGACTGCGTGCATGTTATTACACGCGTACGTTACGTACATGCATAAAAACGGCCTCGAGTTACCCCCGGCTACAGGTGCGTACTTTTGTACCGTTTTTCATCTTTCATCAAATCAGAGACGGACGGTATAGCCTGGTCTCTAGCTAGTACGAAGATCAGAAGAGGATGAAAAGACGAAAGGCACTCCACCTCCCAAAGCCCAAAGGAATAGAAACAACAAAGGGCAAAAGGACGTCCAAAGTGTTTGCTTCTGCGTCTCCTCTCTCTGCTGCAATAATCAACACGAACCTCACACAACTCCTCCATGGCATACTAGTATTACGTACTCCCTCCGGTTTTTAATATAATATGTTTTAGTATTTGTCCACATGCACACGTACATAAATGTATATAGACATGTATTACTTTATGTTATTATCTAGACATGTACATAAATGTATGTCCACATGCCGTTTTTATGTATTAGTGTATGTAGACATGTACATAAATGTATGCCCATAACGTACGGGTGGACATGTATTAGTGTATGTAGACATGTATTAGTGTATGTAGACATGTACTAAATGTATGCATATGTACATAAATGTATGCGAGTCAGGCTGCGACTGTGTGCATGTTATTACACGCGTACGTTACGTACATGCATAAAAACGGCCTCAAGTTACCCCCGGCTGCAGGTGCGTACTTTTGTAACGTCTTTCACCTTTCATCAAATCAGAGACGGACGGTATAGCCTGGCCTCTAGCTAGTACGAAGATCAGAAGAGGATGAAAAAGCGAAAGGCACTCCACCTCCCAAAGCCCAAAGGAATAGAAACAAGAAAGGGCAACAGGACGTCCAAAGTGTTTGCTTCTGCGTTCTCCTCTCTCTGCTGCAATAATCAACACGAACCTCACACAACTCCTCCATGGCATACTAGTACTACGTACTCCCTCCGGTTTTTAATATAAGATGTTTTAGCATTTATCCGCATGCACATGTACATAAATGTATGAAGACATGTATTAGTGTATGTTATTATCTAGACATGTACATAAATGTATGTCCACATACCGTTTTTATGTATTAGTGAATGTTATTAGTGTATGTAGACATGTACATAAATGTATGCCCGTAACGTACGGGTGTAGACATATATTAGTGTATGTAGACATGTACTAAATATATGCACATGTACATAAATGTATGCGAGTCAGACTACGACTGCGTGCATGTTATTACACACGTACGTTACGTACATGCATAAAAACGGCCTCGAGTTACCCCCGGCTACAAGTGCGTATTTTTGTAACGTCTTTCAAGTTTCATCAAATCAGAGACGGACGGTATAGCCTGGCCTCTAGCTAGTACGAAGATCAGAAGAGGATGAAAAGGCGAAAGGCACTCCACCTCCCAAAGCCCAAAGGAATAGAAACAAGAAAAGGCAAAAGGACGTCCAAAGTGTTTGCTTCGGCGTTCTCCTCTCTCTGCTGCAATAATCAACACGAACCTCACACAACTCCTCCATGGCATACTATTAGTACGTACTCCCTCCGGTTTTTAATATAAGACGTTTTAGCATTTGTCCACATGCACATGTACATAAATATATGTAGACATGTATTAGTGTATGTTATTATCTATACGTGTACATAAAATGTATGTCCACATACCGTTTTTATGTATTAGTGTATGTTATTAGTGTATGTAGACATGTACATAAATGTATACCCGTAACGTACGGGTGTAGACATATATTAGTGTATGTAGACATGTACTAAATGTATGCACATGTACATAAATGTATGCGAGTCAGGCTGCGACTGCGTGCATGTTATTACACCCGTACGTAACGTACATGCATAAAAACGGCCTCAAGTTACCACCGGCTACAAGTGCGTACTTTTGTAACGTCTTTCACCTTTCATCAAATTAGAGACGGACGGTATAGCCTGGCCTCTAGCTAGTACGAAGATCAGAAGAGGATGAAAAAGCGAAAGGCACTCCACCTCCCAAAACCCAAAGGAATAGTAACAAGAAAGGGCAAAAGGACGTCCAAAGTGTTTGATTCGGCGTTCTCCTCTCTCTGCTGCAATAATCAACACGAACCTCACACAACTCCTCCATGGCATACTATTAGTACGTACTCCATCCGGTTTTTAATATAAGATGTTTTAGCATTTGTTCACAAGCACATGTACATAAATATATGTAGACATGTATTAGTGTATGTTATTATCTATACGTGTACATAAAATGTATGTCCACATGCCGTTTTTATGTATTAGTGTATGTTATTAGTGTATGTTATTAGTGTATGTTATTAGTGTATGTATACATCTACATAAATGTATGCCCGTAACGTACGGGTGTAGACTGTATTAGTGTATGTAGACATGTACTAAATGTATGCACATCTACATAAATGTATGCGAGTCAGGCTGCGACTGCGTGCATGTTATTACACCTGTACGTTACGTACATGCATAAATACAGCCTCGAGTTACCCCTGGCTACAGGTGCATACTTTTGTAACGTTTTTCACCTTTCATCAAAACAGAGACGGATGGTATAGTCTGGTCTCTTGCTAGTACGAAGATTAGAAGAGGAAGAAAAGGCGAAAGGCACTCCACCTCCCAAAGCCCAAAGGAATAGAAACAAGAAAGGGCAAAAGAACGTCCAAAGTGTTTGCTTCTGCGTTCTCCTCTCTCTGCTGCAATAATCAACACGAATCTCACACAACTCCTCCATGGCATACTAGTAGTACGTACTCACTCTGGTTTTTAATATAAGATGTTTTAGCATTTGTCCACATGCACATGTACATAAATGTATGTAAACATGTATTATTGTATGTTATTATCTAGACATGTACATAAATGTATGTCCACATGCCGTTTTTATGTATTAGTGTATGTTATTAGTGTATGTAGACATGTATATAAATGTATGCCCATAACGTACGGGTCCGGTCCAATGCAGGAAAACGGCCCGGCAACGAGCCTCGAAACACCGGCCGCATCCTCTCAATGTACTCATTGACGATGAGGGTGGCAACCAGGCCGTCGCTCTCATCGTCCAAGGAATCATCCGATGATGACACGCACATGATGTAGTTCTTGTAGTACCATTCATCGGAGCTATCCATGGCCGAGTTCATACCTGAGTTGGTGCCGGGGCTGACGGCCGAACACCTTGTGGGCGGCGTTGGTGTCGCGGGCGCTCCGAGAGATGTGGCCGCAAGATTCACCGGCCATGGCGGGGAGGAAGCTGTTCCGGTGACGGCGGGGAAGAGGAGCAGGAGATGGCGTCCCCGGAATGGCCTGCGGTGCCAAATCTAGGGTGCGACGGCGGGGTGGCGGCGGGAGGGGCGAGAGAGGCGGAGGAGATTGGCGTGGAGAATGGTATGACGTGAGGGCCAGGGGCGGACTAGGGCAGGACACAATAGCGCTCCGCTCGCGTCCGCGCCCGACGCATCGGTGGCCCAAATTTGGGCCAAGAATGGGTCGCGGCGGACAAAAAAACGGACCGCGATCCGTTTGCGTCGCCCCGTTGGGCCGTGTTTTTGGCTCCCACGGACAGGAACGGGGGCGCACGGACTCGATGCGTCGCCCCGTTGGAGTCATCCTAACCTCCTAAGAGCATCTCTAGCCGATTCCGAATAAACACGTCTCGAATAACACCAAAAACTGGTTAGCTGCATTCCGCATAATAGATGCCCTAAGCTCGCACCGCACAGATTTGACGTTTCTTTCATAATTATTTAAAATGTTTCACTGTTTTTAAAATTTTAATCGGTCTGAGCATGTGAGACCAGGAGTCATTATGAATTTATGGCTTTATTACTCAGTAGAGAACATCGCGATGATCCAATTAAAAAGAGTTTAGAACCCCGTTCTACATAACTAAGATGCACATAACCACATAAACCAATAAAAGTTAAAGGGACGAAAAACAAGACTCAACAATATAGAGTAGATAGCCTAGGGTGCAGGAGCGCGCAAATCCTTAGATAGTTAGATCACGCCGCCATACATGGGGAATAAAAATCAGCTCGCTAAGTCCTCTAGCCTTGTAAACACCTCCACAAATAAGTCTCAGTTCGCCACTCATTGTATAAAAGACAATGATCGAAGCAATTTAATACAACAGAAGTGACGTGTATAAGAGAAAAATCTTACTCCTACCGTTAAAATTCATGATCTCCATGAACGGAGCTGCCTTTACTACGCAAGCGGAGATGCAATTCAGGGATAGAGGACCATGCATCACGTTCACGTGCGATGCGATGAACGAACATCGCATTCCCTGGTGCATGGCTTTTTGCTGCCAGATCTATCTGACTTATGTTTTGAGCATTTATCTTTGCCAGGTCCAGCATGTGGTTCTTGTAATCTTGTTCCTCTTTTCATTCATTCATTCATGCATGTCCTGTGCTGGAACCCGGGAGACGTACTTGCATGCATGTCCTCTGCATGGGAAGTTGGGAACTCTAATGGGCATGTTCGCTGTGTGACACACGTACTGATTTAACCGTGGAATTTTTATAGGCAATTTTAACGACTTGTTATGAAATTCATGTATGCCGACATTGAGCTGCTGAATGGATCTCTCCACACGTACGATTTGACGGCTCAGTTTATTTCCGTGATAATCAATGCCTGCCAGTACTCCCCTAATCACTCGGATTTTTGAGTTAAAGATGAAGTAATGTAGTAACAGTCGGAACGTAATACACAACGGCGCCTGTTTTCGTCAAAGCAAACAGTGAGAAGTCACTGTGACTTGCGAGTCGAACCTCTCTCATCCTCCACATGGGAGCGGGATCCTCTAACTTTGCAATCCCCTAACTTTCCTAACTTTGGGTCATTGGCATGCGGAGCCCATCACACGTGAGACCCACCCGTCACTGACTCAAAGTCAGGAAAGTTAGGATTTGCCAAAGTCAGAGGATCCGGCTCCCTCCACATGCGGTTTCGCCTTGTTCTAGCGTTCAACAACCTAGTTAGCTGCCTACTGGATACCAACATCCTTGCAATCCCATTCTGCTTATCATCCGTGTGGTGTCATCCGATGAGCACGATCCCGTCGTGGAACACAAATTCACCGTCGGAAAATACATGGACACCATTTTTGCAAGATACAAAGTCGATGACTCTTACAACGTCCCGTGGAACACAAAGGCAGCCAGGCAGGGCGGTGAGATCAGAGCAGCTGCCTCCTGCCTGCCCGGCCGCTGGGCACATGGAAATGTCCACGGCCGGGTCGGGTCGGGTGGATCGCGGTCGTCACAGCCACCTTATCTCTGCATCGCAACAACCCCTCAACAGAAACAGCTCACTCGTACATGCATGCACCTTGATCCGAATGCGTGGCCAGCCTAGGTCAGGTACGTATATTATCGTCGTAGGCCGGCTTCAGATTCGATCGGGATTTATTTTACGGGATGATGGATGAGAAATGCTCTAGGCCGTACGTGCATGTAGGCCGGTGCATGAGAGAGGGGCATTCTACTTTCGGTGAGCATGTAGGCCGGCCGGTGCATGATGTACACCCGTACGTACTTCAAAGATAAACACGGCCGCGAGTTGGATTCAGATTCGCTAACTTTGTAAAAGGCAAACTCAGGTGACTTTGTGCCACTGACATGCGGAGCCCACCATGTGTGGAGTCCACACGTCAGTGACTCAAAGTCAGCCAAAGTCAGCGAGGGCAAAGTCAGTGAATCTGAATCCCCGCGAGTTACCCCGTCTACTGGTGCGTACTTTTGTAACTTCTTTCACCTTTCATCAAATCAAAGACGGTATAGCCTGGCATCTAGCCAGTACGAAGATGCGAAGAGGATGAAAGAGCGAAAAAGCGAAAGGCACTCCATCTGAAAAATTTCGGTGTGCATGTAGGCCGGCCGGTGCATGATGTACACCCGTACGTACTTCAAAGATAAACACGGCCGCGAGTTACCCCGTCTATTGGTGCGTACTTTTGTAACTTTTTTCACCTTTCATCAAATAAAAAACGGTATAGCCTGGCCTCGAGCCAGTACGAAGATGCGAAGAGGATGAAAAAGCGAAAAAGCGAAAGGCACTCAACCTGAGAAATTTCGGTGTGCATGTAGGCCGGCCGGTGCATGATGTACACCCGTACATACTTCAAAGATAAACACGGCCGCGAGTTACCCCGTCTACTGGTGCATACTTTTGTAACTTCTTTCACCTTTCATCAAATCAAAGACGGTATAGCCTGGCCTCTAGCCAGTACGAAGATGCGAAGAGGATGAAAAAGCGAAAAAGCGAAAGGCACTCCACCTGATAACTTTCGGTGTGCATGTAGGCCGACCGGTGCATGATGTACATCCGTACGTACTTCAAAGATAAACACGGCCGCAAGTTACCCCGTCTACTGGTGCGTACTTTTGTAACTTTTTGCACTTTTTATCAAATCAAAGACGGTTTAGCCTGGCCTCTAGCCAGTACGAAGATGCGAAGAGGATGAAAAAGCGAAAAAGCGAAAGGCACTCCACCTGAGAACTTTCGGTGTGCATGTAGGCCGACCGGTGCTTGATGTACACCCGTACGTACTTCAAAGATAAACACGGCCGCGAGTTACCCGTCTACTGGTGCGTACTTTTGTAACTTCTTTCACCTTTCATCAAATCAAAGACGGTATAGCCTGGCCTCGAGCCAGTACGAAGATGCGAAGAGGATGAAAAAGCGAAAAAGCGAAAGGAACTCCACCTGAGAACTTTCGGAGTGCATGTAGGTCGACCGGTGCATTATGTACACCCATACATACTTCAAAGATAAACACGCCGCGAGTTACCCCGTCTACTGGTGCGTAATTTTGTAACTTCTTTCATCTTTTATCAAATCAAAGACGGTATAGCCTAGCTCTAGCCAGTACGAAGATGCAAAGAGGATGAAAAAGCGAAAAAAGCGAAAGACACTCCACCTGAGAACTTTCGGTGTGCATGTAGGCCGGCCAGTGCATGATGTACACCCGTACGTACTTCAAAGATAAACACGGCCGCGAGTTACCCCGTCTACTGGTGCGTACTTTTGTAACTTCTTTCACCTTTCATCAAATCAAAGACGTTATAGCCTGTCCTCTAGCCAGTACGAAGATGCGAAGAGGATGAAAAAGCAAAAAAGCGAAAGGCACTAAACCTGAGAACTTTCGGTGTGCATGTAGGCCGGCCGGTGCATGATGTATACCCGTACGTACTTCAAAGATAAACACGGCCGCGAGTTACCCCGTCTACTGGTGCGTACTTTTGTAACTTCTTTCACCTTTCATCAAATCAAAGACGGTATAGCCTGGACTCGAGCCAGTACGAAGATGCGAAGAGGATGAAAAAGCGAAAAAGCGAAACGCACTCCACCTGAAAACTTTCGGTGTGCATGTAGGCCGGCCAGTGCATGATGTACACCCGTACATACTTCAAAGATAAACACGGCCGCGAGTTACCCCGTCTACTGGTGCGTACTTTTGTAACTTCTTTCACCTTTCATCAAATCAAAGACGGTATAGCCTGGCCTCTAGCCAGTACGAAGATGCGAAGATGATGAGAAGCGAAAAAGCGAAAGGCACTCCACCTGAGAACTTTCGGTGTGCATGTAGCCCGGCCGGTGCATGATATACACCCGTACGTACTTCAATGATAAACACGGTCGCGAGTTACCCCGTCTACTGGTGCGTACTTTTGTAACTTGTTTCATCTTTCATCAAATCAAAGACGGTATAGCCTGGCCTCGAGCCACTACGAAGATGCGAAGAGGATGAAAAAGCGAAAAAGCGAAAGGCACTCCACCTGAGAACTTTCGGTGTGCATGTAGGCCGGCCGGTGCATGATGTACACCCGTACGTACTTCAAAGATAAACACGGCCGCGAGTTACCCCGTCTACTGGTGCGTATTTTTGTAACTTATTTCACATTTCATCAAATCAAAGACGTTATAGCCTGGCCTCTAGCCAGTACGAAGATGCGAAGAGGATGAAAAAGCGAAAAAGCGAAAGGCGCTCCACCTGAGAACTTTCGGTGTGCATGTAGGTGGCCGGTGCATGATGTACACCCGTACGTACTTCAAAGATAAACACGGCCGCGAGTTACCCCGTCTACTGGTGCGTACTTTTGTAACTTCTTTCACCTTTCATCAAATCAAAGACGGTATAGCCTGGCCTCTAGCCAGTACGAAGATGCGAAGAGGATGAAAAAGCGAAAAAGCGAAAGGCACTCCACCTGAGAACTTTCGGTGTGCATGTAGGTCGGCCGGTGCATGATGTAAACCCGTACGTACTTCAAAAATAAACACGGCCGCGAGTTACCCCGTCTACTGGTGCGTACTTTAGTAATTTCTTTCACCTTTCATCAAATCTAAGACGGTATAACCTGGCCTCGAGCCAGTACGAAGATGCCAAGAGGATGAAAAAGTGAAAGGCACTCCACCTGAGAACTTTCGGTGTGCATGTAGGCCGGGCGGTGCATGATGTACACCCGTACGTACTTCAAAGATAAACACGGCCGCGAGTTACCCCGTCTACTGGTGCGTACTTTTGTAACTTTTTTCTCCTTTCATCAAATCAAAGATGGTATAGCCTGGCCTCGAGACTGTACGAAGATGCGAAGAGGATGAAAAAGCGAAAAAGCGAAATGCACTCCATCTGAGAACTTTCGGTGTGCATGTAGGCCGGCCGGTGCATGATGTACACCCGTACATACTTCAAAGATAAACACAACCGCGAGTTATCCCGTCTACTGGTGCGTACTTTTGTAACTTTTTTAACCTTTCATCAAATCAAAGACGGTATAGCCTGGCCTCTAGCCAGTACGAAGATGCGAACAGGATGAAAAAGCGAAAAAGCGAAAGGCACTCCACCTGAGAACTTTCGGTGTGCATGTAGGCCGGCCGGTGCATGATGTACACCCGTACGTACTTCAAAGATCACATGGCCGCGAGTTACCCCGTCTACTGGTGCGTTCTTTTGTAACTTCTTTCACCTTTCATCAAATCAAAGACGGTATAGCCTGGCCTCTAGCCAGTACGAAGATGCGAAGAGGAAGAAAAAGCGAAAAGGCGAAAGGTACTCCACCTGAGAACTTTCGGTGTGCATGTAGGCCGGCCGGTGCATGATGTACACCCGTACGTACTTCAAAGATAAACACGGCCGCGAGTTACCCCGTCTACTGGTGCGTACTTTTGTAACTCCTTTCACCTTTCATCAAATCAAAGACGGTATAGCCTGGCCTCGAGCCAGTACAAAGATGCGAAGAGGATGAAAAAGCGAAAGGCACCCCACCTGAGAACTTTCGGTGTGCATGTAGGCCGGCCGGTGCATGATGTACACCCGTACATACTTCAAAGATAAACACGACCGCGAGTTACCCGTCTATTGGTGCGTACTTTTGTAACTTCTTTCACCTTTCATCAAATCAAAGACGCTGTAGCCTGGCCTCGAGCCAGTACGAAGATGCGAAGAGGATGAAAAAGCGAAAAAGCGAAAGGCACTCCACCTGAAAACTTTCGGTGTGCATGTAGGCCGGTCGGTGCATGATGTACACCCGTTCGTACTTCAAAGATAAACACGGTCGCGAGTTACCCCGTTTACTGGTGCGTACTTTTGGAACTTCTTTCACCTTTCATCAAATCAATGACGGTATAGCCTGCCCTCTAGCCAGTACGAAGATCAGAAGATGGGAAGAGGATGAAAAAGCTAAAGTAGTACAGAAACAAGAAAGGGCAACACGTACGACATCGAAAGTTTTTGCTTCTGGGTTGTGCTCTCCTCTCTGGCTCTCTCTGCTGCAATAATCAACACGAAAACTCACACAACTCCATGGCATACTAGTAGTACGTATCATTTAGTACAAAACACTGATGAAATAATTTTGGAAAAAGTCCAAAACAAACCTTTAACTTATACACAAAAGATAAATCAAACCCTGAATTCATAATCCCTGAAATTGGCCCTCTAAACTTGTCAATCCCGGTCTATTTTAAACCCTGAACCTGTTTGGCGAGTCGGGAATACTACAATCCCGGCTGGGATAACATGCTAGTCTCACTGACAATTCAGACCCAGATGTCATATTCATCTCCTTTCTAAATCTCTGGCATTCACCACACCGCTGAAATGCAATTGCGGCCGCCGGTCGTCCCCGGCTGCCCGTCGCCGAGCTCGACGCCATACCTCAATAAGTCCACATCTTCTCTGCCGCCTATAGCGTGAGGAACCGCAGGTGCAGCCGTTGGAGCCGCTGCAGTATGTCCCTGCCAAGCTCCGTCAAGCTCACCTACCACGCCATCTCAGCATTCATCGTCGCCGCCAGCACAGACCCCGCGCGCCGGGTCCTCTGATCGGCGCTGACGCCCTCGCGCGGCTTGGCGGCTTCCCCAACGCGCTCGCCACAATCAACTACCTCCCGCAGTGTGTAATTCTTCCGCGTAGTGCTATGCTCTGGGATTCCCGTGGCGAGCGTGGCTAAGTTCCGGTCAACCCTCAATCTATGAGTGTCTCGTTGTTTTCCTGCACGTTACTTGATCGAGCTAATGCAAGTTGCAAACACATACATGCTGATTTCTTGGTCTTGTTTACCAGTCCATCCATCATAGTTACCTCGGTGAAGATTACTAATTGGAAATTAGCCGTGCGGCTTCGCCGAGTACAGCTAGCGCGGTGAGCAGCTGGCTAGCAACACGGACCAAAGCATAGCGAGCAGGACCGTGAAGAACTGAGAGGGCGTGGCCGAGTCGCCGAAATTCAGTGGCGGAGAATTAGAGAAAAATCGGAAGCGGAAAAAGGTTGAAGATAGACATGACAAATGGGCCCGTGCTGTCAGCGATAGTAGCAAATTGAGTTTTTTTTTTGCAGATGTGGAAAATAAAATTACAGTGTTTAAAATAGACCGGGATTGACAAGTTTAGAGTGTTAATTCCCGGGATTAAGAGTTCAGGGTTTGATTTATCTTTCGTCTACAAGTTCAAGGTTTATTTTGAACTTTGTCTAATATTTTTTTTAAAAAAATCTCTCCAAATCTTGGTCCGATCTCCCTGTCCGCTCATCATATTTGGACGTGTAAAATCTATTCCCACACACCTCAAGTTGTGAGTCATAATTGACCAACGGGAAGTGCGAACACACACGCACGTACGTTTGACAGGGACTACTACTGATGGTGGGACTTGAACTGATGGTAGGATTAGCAGATAGAACTGGGTGGTGTCAAGTTCATAGGAAAAAAAATGCGAAGGAACGGCTGATTAAAAATGATTTGAGGAGTATTTTAAGGCACATGATTTGTGCTCGGATATGAATGGAGAGACATGGATTGGCGAACCGAACGGACCAGCGCTGTCGCCCTCGATCGCCATCGGCCTCCTGATGGAAATTAAAATTCGTCGCCCCGTCCAGTTGCTCTCCGATCGACGGAGCCCCTACGCCGTCGGTCCACGTCCATTCCGGCGATCGAAAACGACCCGACGCAACCACAAGTTGGACAGCGGAGCATGGATGAATCGATCAGTTCATACCGATTGCGTCGATCGCCGTCCTGTCAAGATCAGATGTATATTAATTGAACAGAAGATTATATAGTTTCAAGGGTTATTGCGTCCTTATCCCTTCCCTCTTCTGTTCGAGAGAGGCGACCGGGGAGGCGACCAGAGGTTCTCAGCGTCCGCCGGCGGATCCGCCGCTCCCCTTCGCCTCCGGCCGCCGCTCTGGCGCCGTGAGGTGGATGGGAGCTCCGGGATCTCGTCCTGCGTGTAGATAGGTAGGAGTAGGTCTCCTTTTTCTTCCTCCCGGCGATGCTGTCGAAGACGGCGGCGGCGGCTTCGTCTGTTTGGAGTTGTTTGGTCTCCCCCTCCTTTCCCCGTTCCGGCTGTGATGCCGGGGAGGTAGTGGAGTTCCGTCGGGCGTGGATCTGCGCATCTGCTCTTCTGGCCGGCCTCGGCGGCGAGGGGAGGAGCGGGTGGGGGTCGGCTTCCCGTTTTGCTTGCAGGTGGTTCTGGTGGGAGTCTTCGTCGACGTTTCAGCTCCGGCCGGCCGTGGTGGCGAGGGGAGCTGCGTCCGGAGGTGGTGAGGGGCTCGTGGCGGTGGAGCTAGGCGGCGCGTCGCCGGCTGGAAGAAGGGCGGGAGCGGGAAGGGACGGCCGCGGCCGTGCTCGTTCATCGGCGTTCGGATCCGTCCTCCTGAGGCGGACAGCTCTTGCGGCCGTCTACAACAAGGTGGAGCGGCGTCCTCTTCTTCGCGGCGTGTGGTACGGCGGCGGCGCCGCCGTCTAGCTTCTTGGGGAAAGTTTGTGGATCTGGTTGTGATCTATCTGGAAGCTCGGGGGGCTCCGTGCAAATTTCTGGGTTCTTTTGTTCTTTCTTTGTTTCTGTTGGACCTAGCTGTAATTTGTACTGAGTTTCCTATTTTATAAATCAGATCCTCCTCAAAAAAAAAAAAATAGTTTTAAGGGTTATCGGGAGCGTTCGGAACTGTCCAAGTGGACCTGCCAACATAGGTACGTGTCACCTCGCAGTACTGGAGGTCTTGGGAAAGGATGAATGACCAAAGCAATTGAGAATCTTGCGGATTCAGAATTTAGATTGCAGGCATAATTTCTTCCAGTTTCATTCAGTTCTGTTGGTGTCTCCAGGAAGAATTTTTGTAAGTGCAAAGTACTAACCTACAGTGGGTCTTCCACCAGCATGTGCACGGTTTCTATTAGTACTACGAGTGGTATGTCCACAACACTTTAAGTGTGATCTCTGCGGTACTTTCTCTGTTCTTCATTGCACTGGAAAGGTAATGGTCATAGCCAGTGGCCGCTCTCGTTCCTGATTGGCTCGTAACCTGGCCGTATCTAATGGCCACTCTCAAAGATCGATTAAGCTGCAGTTTTCAACAAGACCCGGAAGGAATGACATCTCACCGCACTGTTCTCACCCATTTTTATCGCCATAGTTCTGCACCATGAAAAGTCTCGCAGCTCCTTTCAAGAACAGCTGAAATCCAGCATGTTTGAATGATTCACACGCATCTGAAATTCTGAATATTGTCAGATCAAGCCCCCTGTGCAAATACATCTTGAACTGCTCAATCTGACGACGTGGTCCCACAAAAGTCGCATCGTTCTCCGCGCCGGAATGGCTCGGAATGAACAGCGTGCGAATGTCTCGATCGACGCCGGTAATTTCCCTGCGTGTGCTCGCTCGACAGAAAGGGCCATGGCGCGCAGGCGTTTCACGTGACGGTATACATCGGGGCGAGCCGACTGACATGGGGGTTTGGGCGATGCAAATCCGATTCTGCAGTCGCGGTTACTATTATCCAACGCTGAGGTGAGGAGATCAGATCGCAGGAGACCACGAGAAACCATGCGATGGAGACACAGACGCCGGACAAGCACTCAGCTTTCCAAGGGGCAGGCAGGCTTAGCTCGCGGCTTAATTTATCTCTCAAACACCAACTGATGATCGAAGCTTAGATTAAGCATCCCAAGAGAGGGAATCAGGGAATCGCTCGCTGCTCTAATTATACCTGGTCCTGCCCGATTATTGCAGAGCTGTTAGCAGCAGCTGCAGCTAGTACTATAATAGAGGGGCAACGTGGAATGGGGTACCTCTTCTGCCACAGTGCCACGCTATGCCCGCATAGGAATATGATCACTGATCTTGCTAAAATATGCTCTTGCAAGTCACTGATCTTTTTTTTTTGAGAGATGCAAGTCATTGATCTTGGAGCAGGGCGGTGATGGTCAGACGCGTGGTTTGGGATTGGATCATTGCAGGGTCCGCTTGCAAGTCGCGCTGATCTTAAAGATTCCATAAAAAATGTACCCAAAAAAACTCTGATCTAATCGAGTTCTTGCACTGTTCTTCAGTATTCAAATGGGGTTGCAATGCGATCCTGTCACCTCCCTCGTGCAGCAAACCCTGCTGCTATTAGCCTCTTTGTTTACGGTGATGATCTCGAAATGAGCCCTCTCGAACGCAAGTTGGCGCTGATCAATCGACGCGTCAGGTTCAAATGCCGGCCGGAATGATTAGCTCAAAGCCTTGAAACTGGCACTGGGTGTTTTTTTTTTTGAAGTTTAAAGCAGTCAATCCTGCCGTCCGATTAGATAGAATAGAATGTTAATTACAAAAAAATTATAGTTTCAGGTTCGGGTATAGCGAGGAGTCATACCCAGCCCGGTATCCCGAACAAACAAACAGAAAAACTAGCCTCCGGGATCATGGGAGTGAGCCAGCGCCCGCTGCTGTAACTCCTCCCCACCAGGTGTGCCACCATGATGGACGGAAGCGCGGTGTTGCGGAACACGCGCCTGTTTCTTTCCTTCCAAACTCCCCACATGCTGTAGATGAATGCGCCGCTAGCATCATCCGCGTAGAGAGAGACGGTGAAACGAATTGGCCGAGCTCGAATCGGGCTAAGAATCCCCTGTGCCGTGGCAAGGCGAAAGAGTTGGTGCAGCGGGTCGATAGCCAAGATGAAAAGCATGGGCGATATGGGATCCCCCTGGCGCAGCCCCCGAGCATGAGCAATCGACGGTCCCGGCTTTTCGTTTAGTAGGACTTTGGACATCGCCGAAGAGAGGAGAAGGCATATCCATCTTCTCCATTTAGGACCGAAATCTAGCACTTCAAGAAGCTCAAGCAGAAATGGCCAGTTCACAGTATCAAATGCCTTCGCAATGTCTAGATTCAGGAAGAACCCCGGCGTCTTCTCCTTGTGCATCTCTTTGATCAAGCCTTGCACATGCAAAAAATTGTCGTGTATGCACCGCTGTTTTATGAAGGCGGACTGACTTGGGGACACCATTTGAGGTAGCGATGGCGCCAACCTCGATGCTAGCACCTTCGAGAAAATTTTGGAGAAGCTGTGAATAAGGCTTATAGGACGGTAGTCCGCGATCACACCTGCTTCCGCCTTCTTTGGCAGGAGAACAATATTTGCCTTGTTGAGCAGACCAAAAGCAGTCCCTCCGTGCTCCATGAGCGCTATCATGGCCGCTAACAGATCATCTCCGATGATGTCCCAACACTCTTTATAGAATTTGCCAATGAATCCATCAGGGCCCGGTGCCTTCTCCGCCGGAAGAGCGAACACCGCAGCCCGGAGCTCGTCGGTGTCGAAGGGTGCATCTAGGTGTGACTATAGCCTAATGCCCCCCCCCCCCCCCCCCCCCCCCCAGTGTAGAGAAGCAAGCCGTGGCGCAGCAGTCCCGTGGGGCTTATTTTAAACGGTGGTGTGTTGGGAACTTAAAAAAAAGACAAAGGCGGTGAGATGGATTATTTCTTATGTATTCTTTCGGGAAAAAAGAATGATCAACATATAAAGTACGTACATATGTGGTAGGTGTGTACCGCTTAGTCGTGCCAATCAACTAATAGCATGATGGATCCGCAAAAAAGAACTAATAGCATGATGATAATAGATAAGTTTTATATCCAATTTTCCCTATAATAAAATTTTATCTAACCTACTTTCTAAGTTAGAAAAGAGAGCTCTTAATTGGTTTTGTTTGAAAAGATATATCAAAATAATGAAAGTCATAACTCATAACCAATTGAGCTACGGACACCCATTGTCACCCCGTCAAATTCATACATGTACGGTGTACCTTTTTTTATAAAGGACAATATATTAATATTGTGCCGGTGTTTATAACTAATTCTCCAAAATATTTGAAAATAAACATTTCTTCGATCAGAAACGATTTATAATATTCCATGTGGCAAGTCAATGCATCTACCTCAAATCTTTATTAAAAATATCTGGTTGATATAACACTACATAGATGTTTGGCAACCATATAATTACCCTTAGACTCGTCTACTAGGTCATACAATGTTGGAGTGTTTAAATAACTTGTAAATGTGTTGAAAGTCACTTTGGTTTCATAAAGAGAGTTTCATAAAACATGTTTGGCCAAGCCAATAAGCCACCCCATCTGCTCATCTACATGATCCTATGAGCCATTCATACCTCGCTAGAAGCGACTGACATTAGATATTATTTATGCAACGGAGGTGGGAATTAAGGTGTTTATATTATAAAGTCGTATTTGTAATATAAGATTCTCAAGACGTATGAGTAAATAAAAACATAGTGCTAGAATGCCACAATTTCATGACTTATAGGGGAAATCAAAACATGGTAATTGGCAGGCCTAACTCTTTTGATGCATCACGAGAATTCGATTGGAGCAACGGAGGAAAAACAAGCACACAAGATAAAAGTAAAAAAAGAAGATGCGACGAGACGTCGACTCTTACAATAGAAACCATATGGACTTATATTGTATGAATGCAAACAATATGAACTTTGGTAGTGTTGTTTGTTTGATCAATATCGTCAAAACAAAATGCATTTGGAATTCTCTAAATCAAACCATTCTCAGTATCCACGTGTTGAAGTCATTTTTATAATATGCGTTCATCGGATTTCTATCAACTAGGATACGCTTGACCATCCAAGCAAACATGTCATACGCTCGAATCACTAGCTTGATGAGTGTAATCAGCATGTAAAAATATATCATGGTAGTGTGGGACACGCTATTTGACTTCTAGAGAGTAGAACCGTTATTCTACATCCACCGTGTATCTTGTCAACCGTATATGAATTTTACGTCACATAATTTTGTCTAACGTCGGAACTCGGAAGTAAAGGACAATGCAAAAAAAAAAATACATGACATAATTTTTATTATTTACGTGACACTACAAAAAAATATGACTAAAATACACCTTAGTTTACTTCTACGTTATTATGACTAATATTTTGCATTTTAAACATGAAAATAAATATTTACATATGTATCATAACGTTGTATCGTGACGACATAAAAATATCGTGGGTGTAAAATAAGTTTTTCTGCACCCAGGATGCTAAATAGGGTGTCTACTTGTAATTATTAGTATATTTGTTTTCCACTAAATAAAAAATAGGTCAGTCCATAACTGGGTATGTCTCCTTTTTTAATCCCACAACAACAAAAAATACGTCTTGTCAACCTTATCCTATGGGACGTGAGTTGACACAGCGTCCGCATTTTCCCCGCAGTGGTTCGACCACAACTCGATCGATCGATCCGGTCCCCCTGACCCCGCATCTCCCGATCGCATGTGCTCGCACCGCACCACACGGTGTCACATCCAGTCCACCGAATCGATCCAGCCACCCAACTTCCGGTAGTATGGGTATGGCCCATGGCCAGCGGAGAACTCAGCGAGATGAGATCCCACGCGTAACCATGGACGCACACGTCCCCCGGCCACGGCGGCAACAGGATCCATGCTGCGGCCGCGGTGGATAGGAACGAACGAGCACCCCCGGATCGGGGCGGCGACTGAATTTTCCACGCGAAGATGACGGCGCCCATCCCTGCTCTGCATGGCCGCCGCGACGGCCGAGTCTGGATATGTCACCGGCGCGCATGTGGGGGGAGCGCCGCTTGAAACCTGAAGCGCTGTACACGTCGCGGTACTAATTTCTTTTTCCCGCCGCGACCCGAAAACGGCGGCGAGGCGGGATGGAACGGCACGGCACGGCCGTCCCGTCGGCGTCACACGCGAATGGAATTGACCTCCCTCCTTCCCCACCGGATCGGCGAGAGCTCATTTTCCGTTTTCTTTATCGACGGCGGGACCCGGCTGTCCCCAGCCGGAGCAGGAGAGGAGTCAGAGACGCAGCCAGAGCTAGTATAGGCTATGGCTAGCTGTCTGCGTGACTGGGACGGACAGGGAGAGGCAGAGACCGACGGCCGGGCCCCGCCACCACCACCCTGACACGGCCACCTGATCCCGATTGGACAGCCGCCTCCTCCTTCGCCCATTGGCCGCCCCACTGCCGGTCACGAACCTCGGGATGGCTCGGGCTCGTGAAATTTCACAAATTTAAGTTTAACGAAAAATAACCCTTTTTCAAAACTATTTTCAAATCTAACCCTTTTTTGTAGCGCCCAATGGCGGGGAGCTACACTCTCATGTGTAGCGCCGGCCGGCGTGGAGCTACACGTCTGCCAGCGTGGCATTCTGGGGCCCGCATGCCTTATGTGTAGCGCCGTGGTAGATGGAGCTACACATCAGGATGTAGCGCCTTATCCGATGGAGCTACACTTTAGGATTTTGATAGCCGAGAGTCAGAGAGGATGCTGGCAACAAAAACTCAAAAATTCGCCAAGTCAATGTGTAGCTCCGCATGCCGGGGTGCTATACTTCATATTGTAGCTCCACGTCGTGTGGCGCTATACCCCTGAGAACTGATAAGTCGTTGTGACGCGGGGTGGCTGGGCGCCCAGGCCATTCATTCGTACCAGACTCACTTCTATCTTCCTCTCCCTCCTCCTACTCAACCCCCTCACAAATCGCTCAAGTTTGGTCCGATTTGGGCTCCCCTGTGTGGAGAGAGGTAATCTCCCACATCTTCTTCCAGACCGTCGTCATCCAAGACCGATGCATAGCATCGGTTATAAGGGATGTCATGATACATGTCCTTATGCCTAAAATTTGTCTCCACATCACCAATATCATTGTTATGAAGTTTATCTTCCAACACATCGCTCTCCTAGCCTAACCCTAGTCAGAGAGACTTGCGCTGTGCGGCCAGCGGTCGATTGCCTGTTTGCATGCAGGCTGCTCCTGCTCCGAGCATGTAAATTTTCTGGAGACAGAGAGCGTAGGTCATTTAATCCATCGCCATGGATGACCCCGATTGCTCAACCTCCGAGGTCGAGGATGAAGGGCACGAGGCAGACAGACATATGCTTAACCTCTGCATTCAGCAGCTGCTTGAACGAATGAAAGAGCTAGATTGCCTAGCTAGGGAAAATTAGATGACTTTTAAGGTACCATTTACTACTCATCACAGAGTAGTAGTATGAAGTCAACGAACTTTTCACTGACTAATGCGCAAAATGTTCTTGTCTCGAGGGGTTTTCCAAATGATTGATCACTGATTAGATCCTTTATAATTGGTCGTTGCGATGCCATGTGCACCATCATCATTAAATAGGCTTAGCACATTCGTATTTTCTACTTATAATCTCTCATTCATTTGAAAATCTCTTCTTCAGATCAATCGGTTGTGCTCCGATCACAAACTATTTTCGCCTGTGAGTCGGGTACGAATGAATGGCCTGGGCGCCCAGCCACCCCGCGTCCTAACGACTTATCAGTTCTCAGGGGTATAGCGTCACATGACATGGAGCTACAATATGAAGTATAGCACCCCGTCATGCGGAGCTACACATTGACTTGGCGAATTTTTAAGTTTTTGTTGCTAGCATCCTCTCTGACTTTCGGCTATCAAAATCATAAAAGTGTAGCTCCATCGGATAGGGCGCTACACCCTGATGTGTAGCTCCATCTACCACGGCGCTACACATAAGAGATGCGGGCCCCAGAATGCCACGCTGGCAGACGTGTAGCTCCACGCCGGCCGGCGCTACACATGAGAGTGTAGCTCCCCGCCGTTGGGCGCTACACCCTGATGTGTAGCTCCATCTACCACGGCGCTACACATAAGAGATGTGGGCCCCAGAATGCCACGCTGGCAGACGTGTAGCTCCACGCCGGCCGGCGCTACACATGAGAGTGTAGCTCCCCGCCGTTGGGCGCTACAAAAAAGGGTTAGATTTGAAAATAGTTTTAAAAAAAGGTTATTTTTCGTTAAACTTTGCCAAAATGGTTAAATTTGTGAAATTTCACCTCGGGCTCGGGCCATACATCAGCGGTGAGATTGTTGGCCACGCACGGCAGATCTTCCCATCGCAGTGCAGTACCACCAGCATACACGCATCGCTTTGGGTGTCAGGCGGAATGGAAGACGGGGGTGGTGATGGATGGATGCACGTAAATGTTCTCTGTGGGTGTGCTAGCCCCACCAGAACGAACAATTTACTTACCGCGCGGCCAGGCGCCCCCGGTGAGTTTTGAAAGGCCAGCCAGGTTGGCGTTGGTGGGGTGGGCGTGAGATGGATGGGGATGAGAGGACAGGGGACCTCAACCAACACAAGTGGCAATGTGCCCTACTGTAGTGCCCTCTCAGGGCAGCCACAACGTATGCCAAATAGGTAGTTCCAAAAGCCAAAATAGCATTTAGAACTAGTTCCATACGTTGTGGAGTTAGTTCCCAAACAAGAAAAACTGGGAACCGGAGCACCGAGTTGCTCCGATGCCAAATTCTTCCTCACAATAAAATACTAATAGATTAGCTAATTTGAGCACTCTCCACGGGCTGAACATGCACTAGAATACAAGGATTTGGGACCCACGCTACAGTTATTTAGCTATGGCAACGTTGTGGAGGTGTTGCCATATATTGCTTTGATGCCAAATTGA
Source organism: Poa pratensis (assembly GCA_947311845.1). Lineage (NCBI taxonomy): Eukaryota > Viridiplantae > Streptophyta > Magnoliopsida > Poales > Poaceae > Poa > Poa pratensis. Next base: position 90,629,890 of record CAMZMU010000117.1, on the reverse strand, counting down.
ACTTTGTGTCAGATTTGGCAAGAGGAACGCTGTGGCTGCCCTCAGGTTGCCACTGCTCCCCAGTCTCTGCGCCAATCCTAAGCCCTACCACAGTAAAAGTTCCTGTGTGTACGTACGCGGGAAAAGATTAACCACAGTGGTTATGCGTGGCGTGGGTTAATGGAGCTTCAAACTCCCAGTCCTCTCGCCTCAACAAGAGTCCTTGTAGCAACCACTTCCACGAATTTCTGGACTCTCCTCCCCTCTTCTCTCTAGCTACAGTGTCCAGAGGTAGATCGGAGACAACTTCGATTTCCCCAGCGACCGCCGGCGTATCCGTGGGATTTCCCGTCCTCCGGCAGCCGCCGCGGCGGCGGGCGGATGGGGAATCCCCGGATCGCGCTCCGGCGATGTAAATAGGGTGGAGCTCGGGCGGTTCTTGGGCGTCGTGGCGGAGGCGGGGTCGCCGCGGTCGTCGTTTTGCTGCGCAGCAGCCTCCCCTCCTTTACGGCGGCGTCTTCGACGGCGTTGTTCGGCTGCTGCTTCGCCTGGCCGGCGCTGCCTCCGGTGCCGGCGGGCTGTCCGTGGGTGGTGTACAGGGGTGGAGCTCAGTTCTTGCGGGAGTTTGCCGGCGTCGGGCTTGAAGACGGTGGCTTCTCCGGCGGCGCGTCGGTCCTTGGTGGCTGCTAGGCCGAAGGACTTCCGGCTGCTGGTCTGTTCAAGGCTCTTTGGAGCGATGAAGACGGCGGCGTGCCTTCAGCGCGTGTCGACGGCGGCGGCGGCCGTCCTCCCTGTGGACCTTGTTGTAATTTTCTTTTTGTTCAGGGATGTCTGTAACCGTGCAATTTCCTAATAGATCTGGGTTTTTTATGTCAAAAAAAAAACAAGAGTCCTTGTCAATCCCATGCGCCCTTGATGTGCATCATTGACTCCATTTTTTCTTCATATTGAGAAACTACTGACTCAATGTTTTCTTCTGACTGAAACTATAAATACGTCTATTCACACAAATAAAAACTAGAAAATGCATCTCTAGTACTTGTACTTGTCTAGTACTATTTGGCATGGTCTTCTCTTTTCTCCTTCAAGATTAATTTCTTGAGGGGATACTCAAAATGCGCAGTCACTACAACAGCAGAGACGTGGTATTTTCATAGTAGTGTACAGCTCTGTAATTCAGAAACCAGTTATGGCCGAGGCAGCAATTCCGTTCGATCAATTCATTGCTAGTATGGACATTTCAATGTTCAGTTGGATCAATCAATTGGTAGCTAGGCAGCTCTCAAAGGAACGTGCAGGCTCATTTTTAGATCAGGAACAGCCAGCAGAGCGTGACCACACAGCCAAACAGACACAGTAAGAGGAAACTACACGAGATCTTTCCGGCAAAGACGCATCCTTTGCAACGTTTCCTAGATCGGAAACTTTAAATACCATGGCTCCTCAACATACATAGGCTAACTGGTAATGTGAATCTACGGCACTCTTAAAGTCAAAGATTAAACGAAACACACCACTTGCAAGAAGAGAATTGCATCAGTGAGCAGCACCCAGAATGCTACTCCATAGCAACATCATGCTTAGAACTGACCAAGACCATAACAACATCATGTTCACAAGAGCAGTGATCATCAACTCAGCATGTAAAGGTTATAACTGATCAAGACCATCACAGCATTATGTTCATAAGAGCAGTAAACACAAATCAACTCAGCACTGTGAAGATTATAACTGATCAAACGTGAACAACATCATGTTCACAAGAGAACTGAACAGAACTAAAGCTGATAATTGATCAAGACCGGAACAACATCATGTTCATAAGAGCAGTGAACAACTCTAGCTTATGACTGATCAACAGAAGAACAACATCATGTTCATAAGAGCAGTGAACTCAACTCGGCACTCTAATGCTTATAGCTGATCAAGACCAGAACAACATCATGTTCATAAGAGCAGTGAACTGAACTCAGCACTCTAAATGTTTATAACTGATCAACACCACCACAAAGCTGAGTTTTAGATGAAGCCTTGTATACAAAATTCTCATAAGAGCTACCGAAATCCGCCCTGTCCTTATTTAATATGAGCGATTGGAGGAATTACACATAACAATAATAGACATTTTAAAACGTAATAGGCTAAGAGTTTACGGACCAAGGAAGTGGGGAATTGGGAACAAGAACGAATTACAGGCTGGTGTGGCCGGAGTAGTCCGGTGTCCATCTCTGCACGCCAGCGAGAAACGTAGTAACCCGATCGTTGGTCGCTGCAATTCAGCGTTCATCATCGACATTTAGCTTCATTCAAGTGCGCCGGTGAGCCAGGGCGGGGTTGTGCTCCATGCTCGGGAAGTGTCGTACTTACAGCGTTCAATCAAAACTTGCGATCACGCTGCGGCAAGGCGCCATGCCGAGGTGGCGATCAGCGGTCGAGTGTGCCATCCGAGCGTCAGGCAGCCTTCTTTCTCGTCCACCTTGTACCCATCGCCGCCGGAGAAGAGAGCCAGCAGCGTGCTTGCCTGCTTGTAGGCATTGGAGCCCAGGTGGACGGTCTCGAACCCAGCATGGCCAAGACGGTTGCGCCACTGTCCCAGCGTCTCATGGCGCTCTGTGCGCTCCGCGCCCTCGCAGGCCACGACATTGCAGATCTGCCGGCCGAGGTACACCTCAGACATGACCTGGTCCGTGCCAGGAGCGGCAGCCCCCGATGTGATTTCGGACGGGGCGGCGCTGGCGCCCTCCAGTGAATCGAACATGGTGGAGTAGTAGTGCAGAGACTCGGTGAATCGGTCCAGGAATGAGCCGGAGTTGTGGTTGGCCTCCTGCTCGACCACGGTCACGATCCTCGGCCGCACAGCGCGCACGGTGCCCAGGACCTTCTCAAGGGCGCCGGGCTGCGCGAGCAGCCGATGCATCTCGAAGACAGAGTTGATGGCGATTACCTCAGGTTCTTCGTTGGGGTCCTCCTCGCTCTCTGGCTGCAGCATGAACGGCTCCAGGTCGGCCAGCGTGGCGGCCACGAGGCCGCGGTACTGGAAATCGACGCCGATGGTGTGCGCGAACTGGGCGAGCTTCCAACCCACCTGCTGCAGGGCGTCGGTCTCGTCCGGCTGCGGGGGGCCAACGCCGGTGAGGCGGAACGACGGAGGGCCGCCGGGACGGAGTGCGAGGGCCTGGAGCAGAGCGGGCCACTGCATCCCCTGCTTGATGCGAAGTCGACGACGTGGACGCGACGGCAGCCGGCGAAGGCCTCGAGGATGGCCTGGTTGGCGGTGAAGTGGGCGAACTTGAGGTAGGGGCACGACTCGTAGAAGTGCGCGTGGAGGAGGTCGGCGAAGGCGGCGTCGAGGAGGGAGCTGTCCGGCTGCGGGCGGAAGCGGAAGACGCGGCGGGCGAGGGCCTCGCCGAAGTAGGCTGCGACCTTGCGCATGGCGCCGCCCTGTGACGCGGCCAGCAAGGGTATCTGCTTGACCAGCGCCTCGGCGGCCGTAAAGTTCTCCTGCTGCACGGCCTCCGCGCACGCCTGCAGCGCGTGCACCAGCCGGATCCCGGCCTCCTGCGTGTCAACCACCAGGACCGGCAGCGCGGGCGCGTTGGCCTCCGCGGCGGCCGGCGGAGCAGCCTCCACCACGGAGCTCCGGTTGCCGCCGCTGCCCAGAGAGGACGATGATGACGAGGACGACGACGTGCTGCCGCCGCCGGTACGCATCCGCTTGGGGTCCCGCGCGGAGTCGCCGGAGACGTCGGCCGGCGCCACAGCCGGCGAGGGGATCGGCCAAGAAGGGTATGTGCTGCTCGACGAGTCGACCGATGGCGGCGGGATATCGAAGAAGCCGCCGCCCGTGACGGCGGACGAGGTGGAAGCGGGCATCGGGGCCGGCGGAGCGGCGGCGGCGGCGCGTTGAGCTCGGAGAGCATGCTCTCGACCCAGGAGGAGAGGTCGGTGGGGTTGTAGTGCACGGTGTCCGTGGCGAGGTGCGTGGTGAAGGCGTCTTCCGGCGCGCCGCCGGCGCCGCCCGCCCATCCCCATGGCCATCTCGAGCTGCTCCAGCTTCTGCGCCACGTCCGCCATGTCGGATGACCGCACCTTGTACCCGAGCGCCGCCAGCAGCTCATCGACTTCCTCCTCCTCGGCCGCCGGCGCCGACATCATCATGTCCTTGGACGAGGCCATATCGGCGGCGGGGTTGCTCCCGCCGGCGTCTTGGTACTCGCGCTTCATGATCGATCTCACCGCGAGCGAACGAGCCGCCGAGCTAATAATTGCGCGATGCTTTCCCTTTGCCTCGGTTTCGGTTTTGGGATAGGTTGGGATTTGGATCCAGGGTTGGGAAGTGGGGGTGGGGAACGGCGTGGGAAAGATTGAGGTGGGAAAAGAGAGCGAAGCAGCGGCAGCAACTAGCAGTACTAGTTGTAGGAGACGGACGGCATCAGGTGATCAGAGAGGAAGGAAGGCATCTCCTATAGTCTGTCACTGGTGCGCGGGCCCCACCTGCGCCTCGCCATCCAACGCACAGCTTTATCACCAGACAAACTTCACCATCCAGTTACAAATCGCGGTGCCCACCACCCCCAAAGATCGCCACGATTAAAAAAGCTCTGCATCCGCGCCTCCCTTCTCCGTCTTTGGAAGACGATGGCGACGAGAATTCCTCTGCCTTCCGTGCCCAACGACTGTGTGGCCCGTCCTGCGGCCTGCAATTAGAAGCAAAGCACCATAGATTTATTTTTTGTTTACAAAAGAAGTATTTGGATATTGCTATCACGAGCATGATCGTAAGAGCGCAGACTTTTTTATGTTTATCTGTACATCCCCCGCGGCTACTCATCGAAAATTGAGGTAGAATTGGAGTGTTCAATTATAATCTCTATTTTCCAATCCAGGTGGTCAATCCAGCAGATGTCGAGGGTTGAAGATACATTAGAATATCTTGAAAAAAACTTACAAACAATCTGGGTAAAATCTATTAGCATCTATGAACCAAATACCCCGACATCGAACAAGCAGTCACATTTTAGAGTTTGGTCGAGGTCAATACCATCAGGTGGTTGATTGAGTCGGAAGATGTGATACAAAATGGCATTGTTATCGGGGAAGCTCAAGGTGAATCGATGGATGACACTCATACATTTTGGTCGGCACTCTTGCAAGAATCTCGTGCTCGATTTGTTAACACTGCAAAAAAAAAGGTCTCCACAACAAATGACTCTGTCATCTGTGCTTGTTTTGAGGTTCATTTCATTAGTAAGATTCGAACATCGCAAAATATAACGCGATATTTCATATGACTTTATAGTAATTATGTGAATATATTATAATTTAATAAAGGTTGCATGCATCAATCGATGCAGAGGCTGGCGCATGATCCCCTTTTCGAAAAAATATTATAACTCATAGTCAAAATTGTAAGTGGTCGACCAGCAAAAACTAATGACTCCTTATATTTTGAGTCGGATGGAGTAACAAATCAGTGCAAATTTTCTTCAGAGGAGGTACCGAAAAAGAAAAGAAAAACTCAAGGAACAAGCAGCCGAAACACAAAGTCACAAATAAGCACATATCACCAAATCGTCGCGCGATTGAGTATAAGTCCACAGTTAGATTCTTCACAAGATTTTTACAGACATCGAACTAATTTATTAAACAAGAAAAAATAAAGGGAAGATGCTCGACGACCACCGGCGCTGTCGAGCTCACAACCAGTGTTTTTGAGGTCGCCGATGCGCCCCGCGCCGCACAGGTCTTCCCTCCCAACTCCCAAGCAAAGAGCTTGTAGACAACGATCGGTTGTCGTTGATCTTGCTCTACTTTGGGCACAGATCATGGTGAGCTTGCCGTTGGTGAAATTCCACGCGACGAACCCTAGGACTCTGCTCGTGAGCATCGAGGAGATATCGCCAGTTGATGTCATGTTATACCCGAGGCCGACGACATTAACTGCCCTCCTAGGTGTTGGTGACCAATTGTTCCTATGACTTAATATAATTTATATTAAACATTTAAACTTATTTAAACTTATTTTTAGCATGTAACGTCTTAATGATTATAACTTCCTATTTTTATTTGGCATCTTTAACCACGTAATAAAATTGCTAAATGTGAGCTGCAACATACTTTTGTAGTTGAAAAATACATTTTTAATAAAATTAAACTATATCATATAACATATTTTATTCATAAATTAGGTTTAATAACCCAATAAACTATATAGTGTATACCTATTTATAATAGGATCCCTAAATCATATGGTCTAACAAATATCTTAATATAGGTTTTTAGTCAACGATGAGGTAAACATATTTATAGAAAATTCTAGAGTATAATTTGAAGTTAGGCATGAGGTGCAACTATTCTAACTGTGCTAGGTGGTTGTCGGAATCCATCGTGTTTTTTCGGCCCGATATATGCATGCATCATGATAATGCACACAACCATCATAATCTATCGTGCGGGTGTCCGAAGCGGCCAGTCTCAAACTTAAATACACATAAGAATGTACTAGTGCTCTGTAATTGGTTAAATTGCTAACTCGTGTTTAGCTATTTACATTACTTCTCACTGATCGAGCCTCATTAAATTAAATAGAGCTAAGCAATCATTTTATGGACCGGCACGCCACAGGTTGGCACACACAACGGGACGGCACAGAAACGGAGCAAAGATTGGCTATACAGCATTGGACCTGACCTCCACATATTTATTTCCACTCTTTGGTGGGCATTATTATTCTTATTTTTATGTTCAACCCCCGTACAGTCAAGTCCCGACCCAATCAGAGACGGCCGAGCTGGCGTGGGCCACGGACGGCCGCGACGGATCCCACGCACACCTCACGATTCGTGCAGCTGATCCGGGAGCGCTAGAGCAACCTCCGGCCACGTGGGAGGCAGCACCATGTGGGTGGTCACTGTGAGGCACGAGTCTTCATGGACCAGAGTTGCTGCCGCGGCGGGGCCCACGGCCAGGGTTCGTGTGGGGATCGGTCCACCGTGCACCACCGGCCGCGAGGGAATTTTTATCGTGCAGCAGAGAAGTGGAGGGAAGAGTAAAATCGTTTTCGGTGGCGCGCCTTGTGCGTGACTGTACGAGAGCATGGACGGCGGGAATGGCTACGCCTACTCGTTCGCGCGGCGCCAACGGCTCAGAGATATCTGCTTGAGTGAGTGAAATACATGATGCAAGCCGATCGGATCCTCGAGGTCACGTATAATACGTACGCATGTACGGTTCGAGTGCGGCTACGAGTAACAAAAAAATGAAGCATACGCAGCTGGGATTCTAGCAACCGTGCGTGCGTTCACTTGCTTCTAGACCAGGGCTACAAAGCTAATCGAGGTTCGATGCTCCACAGTCACTTAGATACTCGGTTAACTCGCAAGGAAATGCCATGTCTTACTGGATGGGCACTATCTTTAGAGCGCATCCTCAGACGTTCACATAGTTGATTACTGTTTACATGTCAACTCAACATGTCCATCTCTCAAGTGTTGACCCAGATAATCAAAAGGCACCATTGGGCAATGATCGAAAGATTGATTCTTGACTGAACTAAAAGGGCTAGCTACGTGTTACTTCGTTGTCATAGTTAAGTAATTGTTTGGTTTTGCCACAATCGCGACGCTTGGTGATAAAGTATGAAACTGCCACCACAACATCTTTAGAGATATTTTTTTACATGGGTTGACCTATCACATCTTTAAATCGGAAAAGATCAAGACAAACCATGGTTTTTGGTAAAAGGAACAAAGATCACTATAAACGTGCAAGTCACCCACGACACCTCTACACATACATATGATGCGGGTGCCTCCAAAAATTTGGGGGCCCGAGAGCGAAATGCATAACGGTACATTAAATTTTAAAATATTTAGTTAATATTACCGAAACAGCCAACCATTCATCTGTATGATACTAAGCTATTGCAGTAGCTCTCCAGAAACATAATGGTCAAATTACTAGGTAGGAGAACTTTTGTTAGCTCAGTATTTTGCCAATGATGTGGGCATGGCCAAGCTGTTCCAAGTGGACTTCGACGAACAAAACGAAGGCGGGTATCTTTGGCAAGAGCTGACCAGACCACGTCGGTGTACTTCCACACACTCCGCGTTGAGACGCTGATTCGCTTGCATGGGACATGTCCTATTGCTCCGTTGAAACCTCAACGAGCTCGAACCTACAAATCTGCCTCCGAGACTCACAACGTCTTATTTTTTAGGGAGGAGGAGTGAGGAGATGGCGGGCCGGCGGCGCGTGATTAGGGTTCTCTCCTCGTCGCCTCACGGGATAGACAAGAGCCTGGTCCAGAGGAGAGACTAGCTAGCTTAGCTATACAAATTTACCTTGTTAGTGTTGCTCTCTCGGTGATAAGTGATCATCATAAATATCACTACTTTGAGTCGGGGAATTACTATCAAGTTTTGAAGACAAAGATGAACGGCTCCACGTACTATTCCTTCGCGCGTTCCAATTGTCTTCATTCTCTTTCTCCACCTTTCTCAAGGGTACAACTGCATGTCAAACAATTTTGCTGGGAACATTTTCTGGTGTTTAGCTATTCTTATTTTGGGTCCTCCAGTTTCATCCCACCCTTTGGTTCGGTCATGTCTCCGTACACTTGACAAGTATTCAGGCGTGAATGTTTGTTGATATTTTTCTGTTTGTATGCGGAAATATTTTTACTTATGTGTGGCATGCAGACAGTCTTGCCACTTTTCCGGGGATATGGAAAGTCTTGCCACTTATTCTTTTGTCGCGGCCATGTCTCATATACTATTATTTTACGTCGCAGAGTTTTAAAAAACAAGTTGCACACACACACGTACAGTAGAAACGAGTATATTGTACCTTCAACGTACCACTAGTCCAATTGGTGATTGTGTGATTGTGTCGCTGCGTGCAGTAGTCAAGTCGGCTTCACCAAGCTTTCAATACGTGGACCGTATTTCAACTGATCCGACGGGAGATAGGAGTCATAGGAGTAGATATATCATGAAAAAAGTGTTCCGTGCAGTTTCTTCAATCGGCTTAGCGTTGGGTACGGACGAGGGTCTGAGTTCCCCGGCGGCAACTTTCTCGCTCGCTTGGACGAGCTAATTAAACATGGCCAGGTGTAAGCAAGGGAGTGGACGTAGCGTAGGCTTCGGATTCCCATGCAGATGCACTGCACTGATGCAGGTGGGAGGCCTACCTCCCCCGGGCCGGCCAGGGAATGGATTCACGGCACGGGTGGCACGCACGTACGTACGGGGCCCGGTGGACATAGGCAGCAGCAGACGGAAACACAACAGCAAAGCAAAGCCGCGCCCGCCGTACCACGTTCCCGTCGCGGTCAGCCGGCTGGCCGTGTCTGGCGGTCACCGTGACGGCCTCGTAACCGTAACGTGAGGAGGTGGCAGGCAGCGCCGGCCGTTTCCCGATCCATGCGTGGGGTGGGGGAGCCGAACCGGAGAACGTGGGTGACGGCACCGTTGCAACGGCCTACGGCGATTCCCCCATGGCTCGTCCCATGGGTGATGGGGTGGCGTGGCCCTATCCGCTGCTGCTGCTGCGTCACGTCACATGGGCGGGGCGCACGGAACTGCTCCACGTACGGATGGCCAGGCGGTTACATACGTGTCCCGCCTGCATGGGCTGGGGTGGGAGTGGACCATGCGCCAGCCTGTGGTCGCGCCCGCATTATCGATCTTCTCTGCGCCTACCAGCTTAATTAAGCTCCGTCATACGGATTAGAAGCTGCAGCTTGAGCTAGGTACGTTTATCATTACACGTACTCCCTCCGTTCCAATTTAATTGACTTGCTATCCACCATGAGATGTATCTAGACATATGTCGCATCAAAACTTCCGGGTATAGATTACTAAATTTGGTTACATGTACTCCCTCCATTCCAAATTAATTGACTTACATTTGTCCACATGTGGATGTATCTATACGTGTTACAAATGGAAGTCAATTAATTTGGAACGGAGGGAGTAGTATACTCGTACTTGTATTCAAACCTTCCTAGTATGGATTTCTGGTTTCCGAGATCTATCCAGTGCTCTGTCGGCTTAAAACAACAATATTTTTATTTTTTTATTTACAGCTTTGAGAAGAATATGAAAAGGACACGAGACGGAATACATGATGTATCCTACAGACGCGATGAATCTCACTTTGGAATACTTTGTATCTTAAGCTACACGAAAAAACAATGCATGGATATGAGTACGGTGGACCGTGCATGTTTTAATAGCTAAAAAATTCTGTAAGATTTGAAAGGAACTTAGCTTTGCAGTCTTACATGTTTGTACGAGATATCGGTGCTAGCTAGGGGAGAACTGGGATGAGAAAGAAAAGAGTTCGGCGAGACGAATTTGGTTTCGCGCGTGAAAGTGCTTTGAAAAAGGTTGTAGCGAGCGCGCGAGGGCCGAGGGCAATCCTTCCTGTGAACCGACTATACCCCCAACCCGATACAGGTGAAGAAGTCGAGTATGATGTGGCGCATCGAGAGAACCATGTCAAAAGATTCGTCAAAATGATAAAGGTACGTTTAGAACCTTTCTGATTCAAGTGAATTGTCTAACATTTTGGAGGATTGGATCCGATAGAAAAAAATTCTACCTTGATCGTTTGATTTGCATAATTGATTTATGTAAAAAAATCTTCTAAGAAATCATTTCTACTACATCTAATAGTATATCTAGCATTCAGTCCAAACTCTTTTTACAATTTTTTGTGAAATCAAAAAACTTCCGTGCGTATAAAATCATGTACGATTAGAGTGACCATAACATTGCAATCGTATTTTTTCCTACGATTTTCCTATCGTATGAATCAGAGATACCCTTATTATTATGGTGGTGCATCGGACACGGACACGGTATTTTGGGTCGTAGGTCTTGATGCACTCTGTATGTAATATATTTTTGTTACTTTTTAAGACGTCAACAAATTCTAAACAAAATGTTTGGATATACACCCGCATATTCTTTGTTCGCTCAAAAAGTTTCGTAAAAAAAGACATTTGGTGTGGTCTGTGTAAAAAGACAAATAAATGTTTCGTGAAAAATTATTTTGGAGCACCGAAATTTTTCCTTTTTACACAGGCCCCAAGAAATGTCATTTTTTCACGAAACTTTTTGTACGGACATATCATATGCGGACGTATATCCGAAATTTTTGTTTAGAATTTTTTAGCTTTTTGAAATGCCATGTTTATATAGCGGGTGCATCTACACGTATGAGCCGATGATTTCCCTGGTGCATGGCACTACATAGGTATCTAACTCGCATCAAAACTGTAGCCGTATAGATTGCTAAATTTGGTTACATGTATAGCAGTTCAGTAATTGCTTAAACCAGCAGCGTAGCCACTGTCTTGATCGACTCTCGCTAGCTTAATCCGGATTTGGGTTGCTACCGGTAGACCACGGACGACTCTACCACCGAGCGGCGTGACCACTGACCAGGCTACGAATTGGAACTTGGAAGCTGGGCACAGTACTCTACGTCCTCACACGTTCAGCCAGCCTGCTCTGTTCCAGCAACTGTAAACATCACTAGCAATCTAGGTTTGCCCAACGCTAGCACCTCCTCCTTCCTAGCACAATCACCGTCACGCCCTTCGTTACTCCCGGCCCATCTCTAGCCGGGCTTGCGCGCGGCGGAATATATTCTTCATGCTATCGTTTCGAGCACCCCGAAACTTATCCGACAGTGAGAGGTCACAGAAATACTATTGTACCATTTGGAAGAAAACAGTGAGATCGCTATTACAGGGGTCCATGTCCACTGTGTTATCTTCATGTACCTGTTACTTCCTGTTGTGAGCACTGTTTGAAAGAACATTATTATCGTTTCAACCGCTTGAAGGTATAGATTGCTCATCAAAGCTTTGCAGGTTTAATTAAGATAAGGACAACAATAGTTCTCATGTTAGATTCAGCAGATATGCAATTCTCATGCGCGGTAGCACCCTGTAGCCGTAGGCCCGGAGCTACGGTTCCGGCTTCTATAGATATCGCTCAACTCTCGGAAATAGCTAGCACGTAGTGTTGGCAAGCATCCCCAATAAATAATGCCGACGGTTCTCCTTAATCACATCAATAAACAGAAATGTGTCGGTTGTAGTTTCCACTTCAAGAACAGTAATGTAACTGTGTTGCTTTCCTGTGCAAGACCTCCAACACTTCAATCGTCTTAAAAAAACATGTTTATCCATATAATAAAAAGGCATGCTTATCATAGCACCACAGATTTGTTTATTTTCCTCGCTTTATAGCACGGTAACTATTTTTTGACTCACCAACTCAGGTGAGCTCTTTAATAAAAACATACTCTCTGTGTGCAAATAAGTGTATTTATATGCTTTGTCCTAAATCAGACCTTTTTGAAACTGAATCAAATTTACAGTAATATATGTACGGCATTGAATTAATATTTATGAAACTAGATCCCAAGGTACATGTAACGATATTCATTTGATGTTGCTTATATTGCTAATTTTCCTATAAAGTTGGTCAAAGTTAGGAAAGTTTAACTTAGCACAAAATGTAAAAGCACACTTATTTGTTGACGGATGGAATACATACATAAAATTTCCCAAAGATAAAAAAGAAATAAGTATCAGTGAGAATACACCAAGGATGAGAAAAATTCACGAAAAAATGGTTTTACTAGCAACCCGTGCAACTTTTCTAGGTATACAATTGCAAATAGTGCTATCGCCGTGTTTTTTTTTCTTTGCCATGTTTATATGTTTTTTCATGAGATCTAGCAGATTTATTATGAAAATTTATATATCAAAATGTACTCTTTGTGTTTTCCAATAAATAGCTTATTGGATTTAGGGAGCCAAAAACCCTAACTCTGCCTCAATGAACCGAGCGTGGTAAAAATCCAATCCGGGGCGGTGGATTGTTCCGATACATTAGTCATCATGTGGTAACTGAACTACACCTTGAAACAGTAATAATGTAACTGAACTCTGGGTCTCATTGGTCTTATCCGGTTATTTCTCTTAAGGGCCTCTTTGATAAACATTATTTCAAAATAATGTTTGGATGATTCTACCTTATGTATTATTTTTACGTGGTTTATGTGGTTTGTAGGATTGCAAACAATTAGAATGCCCTCCTTATGATTCATTTGCACTTGGGAAAATTTACATCTGGTCCAACCTCTTGGCAGGAATCATATGTTTCATGTGACAATCAAACATCATCTGAGTAATTGAGTATTTAAGATTATGTAACCTCTTGGTAAGAATCGTGTGTTTGTTCTATTCTCTCATCTGTAAATCCCGCTAGTAAAAAGGTCATGGACAAGTACCCAATGTATACTTTTCTACATATTCTCATGGATAGAGCAGTGCTTTCGGCCAGTATTTTAAAAGAAAAAAAAACTTCCGTGCAGATAAGAATAGAAGGTCATAGGGATCGATAAGCAATAAGTATAGATCTATGTGCAATTCTAAACTCACAGTACTCATGAAGTTCCACATAGATAGTTATAGGGACAGACATAGGAGTACTAATGTTGCTGTAAACGTATTTGCTAGTATAATTGAAGTACCACACTATGGATAGTTAATCAGGCAAAAAAAAGAAGTGCCACAGTAGCTCCTCCAATCATGGTAGGATAATATATACTTCATTTAACAAATTCTACAAGCTTGGTTAGCCGAATTGTATAAAAACCGACAAACTGGCTCTCACCTTCCAGACTGTTCATCGTAAACAATTTGTAGATGTCGTCTCAACTCTCAATTCCTGAATAGTCAATCAGGCCAATGATTCGCACGAATCATTTTGAATTACGATGCGGCAGCCTCTAGAAATGGACTCGTGGGTCTTGCTGTGCTGCTTACTATAGTAGCAATCGGTTCATCGATAAATTAATGACGTGAAATGGACAGAAGAATAGTTGGACGTACTGGTATCAAATGACCTGAACAAGTACACTAGCTGGTCGCCAAGTATTGATCCTTGAATTGTACCCTAAGATTATATACTATGATTAGTACGTTGAGTGTTTCTTCAGGAGCTTAAACGGAGACCAAATGATCCAGATAATCATGTAATCAGCGCGGCCGCGGGATGCCGGAAACCACTTGCATAAAATTCGCAAAGTATCTTCCAAGAACAGCAAGAAAACTCAACTTGACAGACTGACAGCTACCTACAGGTAAAGGAAATGAAGATAAAAAATGCATCTACGGGTGAGAGGAACCGGAGCGGCGATGATGCAAATGAGGCCTACGTTTTGAAACAGAAACGTTTTAATGATTGATGCCAGCGCGAGATGTGAAGTTGCTCGGATTAAACTAGTGATGATCGAGGGTGGAATTTGTTTATGTTTATATAGAGGGCGTAGCCATCAGATGAACGAGGCTTCGCATCAAGTTGACCGCCTCCGATCTCAACAAACCAAACCGGCCGGCCGGCCGGCATCGTGATGCTAAACCTCGCTTGTTTATTGCAACTGGACGTGGAAACTAGCTTGTTAGTACGTAACTGTATTTGATTCGGCACTATATACATCATCAACTTTCTGATGGCAACGTGCACAATAGGATTGTGATTTTCCATGACCAAATATAAGTATGTACAGTACAGATAGGAGTACGAAGTCACCTGGGTCACACAACATCACTCAACGGTACGACGGTATATGCCTGATACGATCCTAACTAGACACGTTCACGTGCAATCGCAACATAATTTGTATGTTCCTAAGGAACCATATGCCAAATCTATGAAAAGCATTAGGCCCATCAGTTTGGGGGATTTGTATTTTAAAAATTTCACTAAAGTGATGACTAATAGGATTGCTCGTATTGGTGATAGGCTTATTTCCCTAAAACAGACAACTTCTATTTGTGGGAGATATATTGTAGAGAGTGTTATTTGTGCTCATGAGGTGTTGCTTGAAGTCAAAAAATCTGGTCAATCTGGTCAAGTTTTGAAAATAGATTATGAAAAGACATATGACATGGTCACACAGATAGGAGTATGAAATCACTCGGTCACACATCATCACCCAACGACGCGAACGTAGATTTGTGTCACCCGATCAACGCAGATTTGTGGCACCCGAGCAAATGCTTCTTGGCAAGGTTGACGACTACTATCTTGCAACTTGGAAGGTTTGTGTGATGAGCAAGGTTGATATACTTGAGATGCTAAATTCAATGTCAACCTCTCGCGGTGTACCTCTTGACAATCCATGAAATGCCGACATGGGTGAGAAAGAAGTTCGATCGGCAACGGCGGGACAACGACAAGCCATGCAGCGGAAATGTAGCGTGAGCCGGAGAGCAGCCAGCCAAAAAAACCTTGGGTTGTCTTGGCGTCCAGTTCATAACGTCCTTCGGCGGACGATTTGGCTGCGTTGTCTCTCGCAGGGATGGACCGCACCGAATAAGCCTTGGACACACATGGAGCTCCCATGCAACAAGCAAGACCGAGTTTTATTCAATGCTGCCACCTTAATCACACTTGGCGATGAAAAATAGCGAGATTTTGGACGGACAATGGTTTCTTGATCGGGTGCAGCTGAGGTACCTCCGAAATTCTTCAAAATATCGGCAAGAAAGAACCGTAAGATGTGCTAGATAATGGGAAGAGACTGCTAGACCTGGAAAACAGGTTGGATATCCATTACCTTGAACAGCTGGCCAACCTCGCCAAGTCCATCACACCGATACGCTCGACGAGATTAAATGATGATTTGGCAAGCATGTTTATTCGGCAAAGTCAGCCTACATGCTCAATTCTCTTGGGGTGGGGGCGGCAGGCAAAACTGATTACATGAGTGATATACAAAGGATGGGCGCCAACCCGGTGCAAATTTTTCATATGGACATTGATGTTAGAGCACGTCCTCACAGTAGACAAACTATTGCAAATACAATGGGTCAACGGATATTTCTGTCCTCTTTGCCGGAGAAACCTCGGGACGGCGCGTTATAGCCGTTAGATTTGGGAGAAGGCTGCGATATGGTTTTAAGGAGGACTCTCTAAACCCTCGGTCATGGTTAGACAAAGAGGCGTCCTTTGGTGGGTAAGAAGGGTGGAAAACACAACAAACGAAAAATCCGCACCCATCTTAACCAACCTAATTTGCTAAGAGTTGTGGCAAGAGCGGAACAGACACTTTTTTTTACCATGATGAGAAATCCGCCGCGGCCGCATTTGGGAGGAAGCGAGTCCGTGTAAGAAGGCTGGTCTACCTTCTCTACGGTACACCGATATGGAGGGACACTCTTTGATCGTGATTGACTGCCTTTGGTCTTTCATTTTTACGGGGAGGCCACTTCGGCCATCCCTGCTTTTGTAATCTGTGAAACATCTCCTAACGAAATGAACATAGCAGTTCTCCTGCTATTATTCAAAAATAAAAAAGTTCACTGAAAACATCTCCTAACCAAGTTCTGAGTTCCAACGACGCACGATCCACAGTATCTAAACTAGCCATGCCGTTAATCCAGCATCACACAAGGGCCTACAGCTTGCGTGGAGCGGTTAGCCTAACGGCAAAGCCATTCCATGATTGTTCTCGTTGCTTGGTCGATCATCCAGCTAAGCATAGAACGCGATGATGCAATAGCTCCAATTATGATGATGGCCGATCATGTTCGTGTGTGTGTGTATGATATTTGCCTACCAAGCCAACGTGGAAGGAATGAGATTTGACTTGGAGTATTTAGGACCTGCCCGCTTTCGTGCTCTGTTACGGGACCATGCATGCACAGCACGGTTATGTGTGTGTGCACTAGCACTAGCACTAGATTACCCCTGGATTTCGGCAAGCCAGCATCAAATTAGCTGTTTTGCTGGTTGAACTATTCTTTCTGATAGTCTGAAGTCAGACAGGTAGGCGTACATGAGCATTAAGAAACAAGAGAGCTCAGCCGAACCCGAAGAAGAAGAAAACGCGTACGTCGCTCGAGCACGGCGATCGATCGGCGGAGCGAACTGGTCCACGCGATCGATAACCGCCGTCCGGCCGCGTCAGCGAAAACCCTCGACCGATCCGGTAGCGGCCGCGCGTCAGTAGCTAACCGAGTGGCTTTTCTCCGTGGGCGATCGAACGCGTCGCATCGTTCTCGTCTCAAAAGGCATCGCCGCAAAAGGTGAGCGAAAACCCCACCCTCTGGCTCCGGCGCTCCGGCGGGTCACACCAGATCGAAAAGAGAAATTCCCCCGCCGAGCCGAGGCGAAGAAAAATCTGGAATTCTGCGGAGAGAGGCCGCTCGCGGAACGGAATTGGTGACAGCAACACGGCGACGGCGACGGCGACGGGGACGGGAAGGAGAGAGCAAGAACACATGCGGTGTGGTGTGGCGCCTAACGACCGATCCGGGAAGAAAGAGCTGGACGTCGCCGTCCCGCACCATACGCACACGCTCAATTGCCTGCCTGCCTGCCTGCCTACTAGTTTAACCACAGGGCCCGGATTGATGCCGACGGGGTTTAATTTAGTCGCTTGGCCGAGCTGGACTGACTAGGAAGGAATCATCATCGCCTAAATGCATTTGCTCAGGTGAAGGAAGCTGAACTGGACGACGATCGATGGTGCTTTTGCTCGTCCGCTAGTTTCTCTCAAGTGTTGATTGGTGCTGCGGATCGGGATCTGGTAATACAACACGAGAGGCCGAAGTAGAGTTGATGCAAGGGGGTAAACATCACATCGCTGCGAGATTTGTCGTCAGAGTTGTGTGCCACGGCGGAGGAGCCCCCACCGTGTTTTCTTAATCATGAGCCGTGTGTGTGTGAGGCCGGCCGTCACATGCGCCGGCCCTTGAAGTTGGAGAGGAGGTCTGGCGAATTTCCTGCCTCTCCACTCCAAACCAAACCTTGCTGCTGTGATTTTGTTTACATACCACATGTTCTCAGGATTACAATTAGACGGCGTTTTGCTCAAGTTGCACACCTAGACCTAGTAGGTATATATCGCCGAAGAATCCAGATAGCTATAATAGGAGTAGTACCTAGTAATGCTTGATTCACGGCTGAACATGCTCGCTTATTTGGCCTGCATGCACCCTGCTGATGTTCTCTTCTTTTAGCGGAAATTGCTAATTGGGTTCACTGGCAACATGATCTAATCAAGATTGAAATTAAACAGTGTCGTCTAATCGAGTTACTGAGATGCAGAAATACAACGTGTGGAATCCAGCAAGCTACGAAAGAAGCAATGCCAACTTTCCCACAAAAGATAGAGACAAGGAAATGCTCTTTTCCTAGAGGTGGAGATGCCTTTTTTTTTCATGAGTACAGGCTCAATTGATAAGCAGCCCGTTGGCCTATTGGTGCGTCGGGCCTGGGTCAGATCGGCCCCGTACGCAAGAATTCCGATACTATACCACTTTGCTAAGCCACGGATGGCCCATAGCATGGAACTATGGCCCTAATCCACACAGTTTGAGTCAGGTATCTTTACTACTCCCTCCGATCCGGTATAAGTGTCGCCACAAATGAGCTAACTACATACAAATTAATAGCATTGCTACGACACTATTTTCGGATCAGAGGGAGTATTAAAGGAGAAGAGTCCGTGTTATGGTGTCACACATCAAACAAATCACGATAAAAATGTCACCGCTAACCACCTCGCCTCGAATCTCTCCACATCCGCCAGCCCCGCGTATGTTTCCGCTACATAAACGTAGATTGATTGGCGATTCTATCTTTTACATCGTCTCATACCGTGATTACTCTCCCAAGCACCGACCACTGGGTCCTCTTCCTAATATCTTGGGTAACCTCGATCCTATTTCTCTGTTAGCTAAGATCGATTTCAAAACAATTTCTCTCGCTATCAATTCCGTACAAATCTCACCGGTGTTTACCAAACAAGCAACGTGATGCCGCCAGGACCACGCACAACCATCTCCAGGACCGCGCCGGCGCGCCGCCACCTCAAGATCTACAGGAGGCCGATCATGGGCAGCGATGCTGTTGGCCACACAGGTCGTGTGCAACAGGAGCGCGGCGGCTGCTCCGGAGACCACGAGCTAGGTAACTCCAGCACCCAGTTGACCCGTTTTTTAGTTTCTGATCCTGTTATTACTCTCGATTTGTCTGTCCTCTGGTACAAGTGTAGATTCCACCGTTGGTCACTGAAAATTTGATGAACTGAAGAACACCAGGTGCCAGGTGAAGCTGAAGGTTGTTTATGTGCTCGGTGCTACTATATTTCTGGATTTACATGCTTGCAATGAGGAGAAGGAAAAATGTATGTCGGGATGTGCTGAATGATCTTCCAGCGGCAACTATGGCCCCAACCGGCTACCTTTCTCCACTTTTGCCACGGCCACGACGATGTCCCCTATCCCAACTTGTTCTCAGTCATCGCATATATGTGTTGAGAAGCTACATATTGTCCAGAGTCTAAATCACGGATGCAGCCGAGCCTACTGCCTACTGGTGCATGTAAATGGATCCCTGACAATTGCTTAATATTCCTAGATCAATGATAACTGGATGTGTCAGATGGAAAGAGAACGACCTTAATGTATCATTTCACATTATCAAAAAGGTTTCCCTCCTGTAGGCAACGGGCCTATATATATCTAATGAACTACATCCATTATTTATTATATAGTTGTTGGACATATTTATCATTTGGTTAGGATGCTCATGCTTACGTTTTGGTGGCAGTGAAAATTCAGTTCAGATTATAGGCTATCACAACGTGTCCATGTACTTAACGAAGACACCTTAACATTTATGTACATTGTGACCTTCGTAAGTATTAGCTGGCACCGTTTGTGAATTTTCATGAGGATTCTATAAGTGCTGCAGATTATGTAGTTCATAACCTTAATTAACTCCTTTTCATTGACTTTATTTAATTTTCTTCTCATCTTTGTTACCATGTTCACTTTGTGTAACTTCATTTTGCAGTTAGATAGAGTGCATATTGTTCTCCACGTTGAGTTTTCTTATTGGACCAACCATATGGTTCCAGTTTGTTGCATGCCAAGTTATAAAAATATCATAGTAATAAATTTCAAGAGAGCTGCTAGCACCCTTTCCCACACCCAAATGTAATACTACTGCATTCAGATTCCTCTTTATTTAATAGTGTTGTTTATATCATGAACATATTTAATACTTATTTTGGATAAATATCCTATAATATAAGACAGATGAATTTACTTTGTGAAGTGTTGTCATTCTCCGAATAGAGGTATGTTATGTTTTTAACTATTAAGTAAGTTCCGGGGTCCTATCGAGGTGAAAATAGATTGTTTAGATGGTACTTGAGAGCAAATTAAGTAGTGAAGTTACTACTTGACTACCGAGGACTCTTCCTCATAAAAATATGTTATTACTTAATGGCTGAGCTGGAGCTAATGCATGCATAGTGTGTGGTAAGTGATAAATGCTCTTAGATTTCGAAATTTTGTGTGCTTTAGCTTTGTTAATCCATAGATAATTCGATATCCATTTTACAAGCTACGCAGCTCATGTGGATGATAGATGATAGTTTATGGGTAGCGCAATATTGAACCGGGAGAAAACCATTTCTTTCATGGGCAGCCCGGGATATATTATGTAGTGGATATTCTGCTTGGATACAGATGCATTTCTCATATTCTGCAGAAATCTTTTATCTTTTTTCCTTTTTCTTCGAAGATGTAGATCTTTGGATAAAGGGGATAGCACTTATTGATAATTGTTATGGCGCGAGCCATATCCTTATTGTGCATCAGTTTCTTTTAAATTTTGTCAAGTACTATCCGGCTAGAAGATTTTGATGTTGTAGCATGCATGGGTTTTTCTCCTCGAGCAGCCTTCATGAGTTTTACAATTAATTTGTAGAGGTTTTTATGCCCTGAGTATATATATCTGTAGTACATTTTTAGCTTCTAGGACAATATGCTTGTAATGATCATTGGTCTTCTCTCCATTCAAAAAATTGGAGTGTGTTCGTCAAAGTGTGATTGAAATCGCATTGCTACTTTGTAACAATGTACAGGTATTTGATTATAACTTATATAGGTTTTAGTTACTAATTTCAGATAAGATATAGAATTGATTTTTAAATTACTTTTAGGCAGAGAAAAGAATAAGACTAGGTCATGTGCTTGTACAACGTATGGGCGAGGTGTACGAGAATTATAAATTCAAGTCGCCACCTTGACATGAGTGAGGTATAATCTTAGTCAACAAGGGATATTTATACGAGTGTAAGTTTTTTCGAAGTCAAATCTGACGTATTAGCTTTTTTCAAGTCAAACAATATAATGCAGGACCGAATTTATATAAAAAGTTATCAACACTTATTCTATATAGATACTATGAAAATGCTTTTAATGTTGTATGTAATAAGAAGTTGATAGTTTTCCCTAAAGTTTTGGTCAAACTTCGCATGATTTAAATTTTCGCAAACTTTGTATGCCCTTATACATACAAAATCGAATTATAGTTTTTTATCTAATTACATATTTGAAAAAAATAGAATCTTTGTTATTTTTGGAATACCATGTGCTATCTTTTTATATACATGTGAGTTTTGATGTGTATTATGTTCACATGTATGACAGATAATTTTTTTTTCAATCCCATAGCAACGCGCGGGCATTCAGCTAGTACCTATTTCATTTTGAAAGGGAACCAGCGAGAGTCCCGAGCGCCACGTGGTGACCTGAGCGAGGTGGAGAAATCCAAATCGAATTTGCCGACCGAATGAACGCAGCAGCTGAGCAGGAGCTGAGCAGGCGTGAGTATCGTGTGTCCGTCTCCGCGCGTACGTCCAGCTCTAGCATGGAACGGTGGCCCGATCTGATCTGGTTTGCACTTTTAGTTCAATCGAAGTACAGAAGCAGCAGTACACAGAACGCACAATGTACAGAGTACGTAAGTAGAGAGTATGAACTCCACAAAATACAGTGTACAAATTACACGGGATTAGGAGTACAAAACCCACCGAAAACGTTATACAAAGTACGCAAAACGGGGAGTACAAACACACATAAAAGAAGGTGTACAAACTACACATAACTAAATGTACAGAACAGACAGAAGATGGTGTACGAAGTATGCAGAAGTAGCGAGTACAAAGTACACAGAATATGAAGTACAAATACACTGACACAGGTTGTACAAGTACATAGAAAACGGAGTACAAAAGTACAAACAGGAAGTACAAAATACACAAAAGTGGCCGTGGGAGTACAGAGTACAAACTATACACAGCCGGAGTACAAAAATAAAGTTCGTCAAAACCTATCAACATGGGATCTAGTTTTAAAAATCTCGACGCGAGGAGCCCAAAAGTGAAAACGGTTCGCAATTTGGATGAGCGGTTTTCAAGATATTTTGTTTTGAAATTTTAGTTTTGAAAAATAAAAGGCAAAAGCTACCCTCCCACCTCCAGTGTCTCTTTCTCTCTCATCCTCCCCACTTTCAATCTAGTAGCAACACTTGGCGGACATGCAAATAACCGTGGGAGACCGAGCAAGGAGAAGACGATACTTGTCGCGACGAGAATAAGCGTGAGGTTCCCTTTGAGGTTCCCTTTGCAAAGGGAACCTTTTATTAGTGATTTCTGTTTGAGTTGTTTGACTCACGACACAATCTACTAAAATCCAATATGCCGCCCTTTTACCGCGGGAACCCCCGCACCACCTCAGGGAGTTCCGCTTATAGCAGGCCCATCTGAGTAGTTTTTTCTTCTTCCTTTTTTTTCTTTTATGTTTTATCTTTCTTTTCGTTTTTTGTTTCTTTTTATGTTTTCTATATTTCGTTGGTTTTCAAAAAAGTTGTGAAAAAATATTCGTGCTTTTCATTAAAACAGGTGGGACCCACATGTAAGGGCATAGGTAGGGTCTAATGTGTCAGCTAATGTGTAGAATCGAGCCAGCTATGAAAGAAGCAATCCGAACTTCCCCACAAAACGAGGGAAGGAAATGCTCTTTTCTTAGAGCAACTACAATAGAGTCTGGTCAGCAGGATGTAAGGATTTAAAATATAGTTGTGCTTGTAAGGAGGAGAGAAAAGAGGAGAGAGAAAGGAGGTGGGCTCTTATGCAAGAGTCAGCTGCAACACATGCTGCTAAACATTTTGCGAGAGTGACAGATGGACCGTGTCTTAATAAAGTAGTACACTTTTATAGCTAACTATTATACGTGTTGCCTATAGAGTTGGATATGTGACGTGACAATGACTTATAGCTAGTTGTTGGTTTTACTTTTAGAGGTGGAAATGCCTTTTCTTTTATACACAGAAGGGGGCTCAATTGATAAGCAGCCCGTTCGGCCTATTGGTGGATCTGGCTTGGGTCAGATCGGCCCCATGGTTAGAATTCTGATGTTGTACCACTTTGGTAAGTCACGGGTGGCCCAATAGCATGGAAGTATGGCCCTAATCCAGGGCACATCACGTTTAGACTCACGGAACAATCCGCTTATAGGCCGGCCCGTATAAATGTTTTTTACTTTTGATTTATTCTGTTTTTATATTTACTTTATTTTTATTATTTATTTATTTCTATATTTGTTGGATTTCAAATAGTTCTAAAGAAATATTCATGGTTTCAGAAAAACTATTCATAGTCCAAAAAAAAGAGCAAATGTTCACAATGTTTGAAAAACATTCACCAGGTTAAGAAAAATGTTCGTGGAGTTCAAAACGATGTGCACGGGGTTGAAGAAAATACTTTCAAGGTATTAAGAAAAATCCACATGAGGTTTCTGATGATATTCACGATGTTCGATATTTTACACCATTTGACTTTTTACAAATAAACATAAGCTTGATAAAATTATAAGATTTGCTAAAATAAAAATAAGAAAAATAAAACATGACCTTTTTTTATTGAGACGCATTTTGGTGTGGTCCATAAAGCCACCCATTCAAGCGGCGTGGGAGTGTCGCGACCCAAAGGGCGGTGTATAGGAGCGCCCCACAATCCACAGATCTCCTATGCAGTGCCAGGTGCGGAAAGGAACTCCTATTCTCCACCTTCATGGTTAAGGCCGGCAATCGGGTCGGGTTTGGTTGGGTCGACCTCTTCCAGACCCATGCCCGTTTAACAAATGGGCAAGCTTCTCTGTCCGCGACCCTGCCCATGGGTCAGATTTCATGCCCATGCTCATGCCCGTCGGGTCACCCGACCCGTCGGGTCGCCCGTCGGGTCTGCATACAACAGCTCCTCATGTCAATTCTGGCACTCCAAAACGGCATATTTTATGTGTCAAACTGCATCAGTACATCCATAAAATCATAGTTTAATAAGTGTTGAAATGCATCACAATATCAGTACATCAATATCATCAAACTTGGTGTCGAGAATTACATCAAATAATCAATTCATCAAGTGGCAGGCAAGCAGCCACACAAATAAGCCACACAACTATGTGTCCACTGTCCAGCATTACAACAAACTAACAAGCTTATACAGGAGCAGATAAGAGGAGTAGAGAGCTCCCAGGAAGGCAACCAGCAAACACGTCCAGGAAGGCGACCAGCTTGCTAGCAGCAGGCCAGCAGCCACGCCCAGGAAGGCGACCAGCTTGCTAGCTAGCAGCCAGCGCCTAGCTCTCGCCCTTTCCTCGCTTCTTTAATCTTCAATTAAGATCGATACATCTTCATCCTGAAAATTATAAGCAATATAAACACAGCATTTTCAACATGAGCACTAGGCACGGCCGAGCTATCCACTGCCTCCATTGCCGGCTCCGGCTGCGAGGAGTTGTCCCCCGGAGAAGCCATTCAAAGACCTGATGTCCAAGAACAGAAATATGTCAAACATATCAGAACACAAACAGCCACGGATTTGCAACAAACACATGTGCAGCGAGAGGATTCACCTTCAGCCGGCAGGTAGTAGGGGACGGCGGCGCAGGGTCCTTGGGGACGACAGGGAGTCGGGGACGGCGGCGTCGGGGTCCTTGGGGACGGCAGGGAGTCGGGGATGGCGGCGTCGGGGTCCTTGGGGACGGCGGCGTCGAGGCCGGCTGTGAGTTGGGGACGGCGGCGTCATGGACGTTGGGGAGGCAGCGAGTGGCGGCGCAACGGAGCGGCGGCTCGGTGGAGCAACGGCACGGCGGGTCAGCGCCGCCGTTTTGCTGCCGGGAAAGGGAGCGGAGCGAAGAGCACCGTGAGGCGTGAGCACTGAGCAAAGAGAGAGTAGGGGAGAGGGATTGCGGCGGGGACGGGGAGAGACTGGGGAGGGACATGGTGACACCTAGGGTTAGTGGCTTAGTGCGGTGCGTGTTGGATTTGGACTGTTGGGCTGGGCTGGAAATTACATGGGCTCTGGTCATGTCTTACTATGAGACCCCACATGTCAGCTAATCGGGTTACCCATCGGATCGCCCATGGGTACACATGTCTGCCCATACCCTACCCATAACTAATCGGGTCGCCCACGGGCGAGACCCATGGGCGAACATAGCGACCCATACCCTGCCCATTAGGGTCGGGTGCCCGTGGGCGGACGTGCCCATGGGCGGAATTGCCGGCTTGATTCATGGTGCGTTGTCTAAATAGTCTAAATAATTTGAACCTTGTCCGCATTTAGTGGGGCCCAATAAGCAGGTATTGTTTTCCTTTCTTTTTAATACCAAGTTTTTTTCAATTGTAAATTTAGTGTCATAAAAATCTAACCAATAAATATTTTGCAGATCAGGTAAACTTTCTTTTGAACACACTGAACATTTTTTAAACCAGTGAAAATAAATTAATCCATGAATATATATTTTTTAAATTTTCAAACCCCGTGAACTATATTTGACCATGAATATTGAAAAGCGTTAGAAAATGACAACATGAATATTTGTTTACTATAAAAACAGAAAAAATGAAAAGATAATAGCAACAAAAAAAGAACAAAGAAAAAAATCGAAGAAAAACTGAAAATAAAAAATAAAACATTCCTAAATGGGTCGCCGGCCCCAGTCAAACTTCTTCATGTCGAGCGAGTGTAATATGTGGTAAGAACGACAAATAGGATTTGTCCTACGGGAGCGAGCGTCGCGCAGCTTGAAAGGATGGCTCAATCAGCAGCTGCAAATGCTTCAGAGTAAGAAGATATTTATTTGTTTATTTTTAAGAAAAATAAAAATGTTAGTTTCTATTTATTTATGAAATCAGTTTTTTGAGGTAAAATTTGTGTCGAACCATGAAGATTTTGTGAAACCCCTCGAGTAAACCGTGGAACAATTTTTTGAATTCCGGTGCAACTATCTTTTAGCGCCATGAACATTTTTTAAACCCCATGAACATTGTTTCAATGCTTAGTGAACATTTTTCATCTGCGCGAACATTCTTTTTGGACCAAGAATATGTTTTTCAATGTGAAAGTTTTTTAATAGAACAACAGAAAAGAATGAAAAGCGAAAAAAATGTAAATAATAAGTAAAGGGGAGACATAAAATAGAAAATAAAAGGAATAAATAAAACAGAGAAAAATACATAACTTAAATGCCCACCATCGATTCCTTCAGGCACGAGGTGCCAACACTGTGTAGCAGGTGGGTAATAGGAATTGCTCCCACTTCTTCCTACCCTACTTCTTCCACAAAGAAGAGTAGAAGGTTGGCAAGTCCTCAAATAAAGAAAATTTCAAATGCAAATTAGTAGATTGTAACCGTCAAGACAATCCTTCAGGCCCTTTTGTATCGCTCCCGTTTTATCGAATGTATGATGAGATTCATAGCCTCGTTCTATGAATGTGTATGAAACAAAATTATAATTCCATCATACATGCATTTTAGCTGAAGAGGCTATGAATCTCATGTACCATGGAATCATAATTTGGTTATAAATATGATGTGTGTTCTCCACGCAGAAGTCATATGAGCTTCATTGTTTCACTTCAAAAAATTCGAAAAAATATATACAAATATATGGATGTCTAGTAGGTACGTATGAATTTATCATTATGTTTTTCATCTAGGACTTACAAAAGAAGACAAATGTGAAGACCAAAATTGTATTTCTTTTAAAATCTACTTAGAGCCACATTTTTGTTTTGTAGCCCAAAATACAATGTATTATTCTTACACCTTCATAGCAATAATCTTTGTGGACATGTCTGAAAGAATTCAGAATTTTTGAAACATTTTTACACCAAATTATTTTAAACACCGGTCTCCCTTGAGGCCGGGTTTCATGTCACCGTCCTCATTATTTCAGCACTATATAATTACAGAAGGAACAGTTCAATTTTTTTACAAAAGGAAGCATAACAGCAGACCATCATTCCACTATCCAAAGCTAATATTCGGTTTACATGGTTTAAACAAGCACATAGTACTGAGCCAACAGACCTAAGAAGTTGACAATAACCGCAGCTATGTTTAATACATTAACATTAAATCATCTGTGCTATATTTTGTATATTTACAAGGAATTTACCCACGGTACAATGAACACAACCCATTTACAATTGGTCAATTGCCGCTTTACACCGGTGTGCAGTACCATGTAAAGGGTAAACATCCGATCCGATTGACAGTTTCCAGCCAGTAATGCCACAGATTCTACTATGTACGGGGCATTAGCTTATCCCTAGTTACTAGTTAGTTAGTCCAGTTGATGCCCTAAAAGGAAAGTAACCTCCAAGATCATGGGAATAACAAGCTTTCTCCATGGAGCAAACGCCGGTTGCATCTATTTGATGAACCAACCAACAATGTGCCAGAAGAATATAGACCGCTTGGTTTGGTTTATATAACAGTTGTGAGCCTTACCCTGTCTTCAGAGGATGCCTTACTGCCTTGACGTTGGGCTACAATATTTTATCCTTCCTATTTTACAGAAAACAAAAGAACTTAAGAAAAGTAAAAACTGGTTATCACAGAGCAAAGGAGCAGCCACAAATGGATAAAATGGTGAAGCAGTTGACAGTCATGAGACACGAGTTACCTCTCTAATTGGCTCCCTATGTTCTTCCTGGAATCTACAGGGATAGTAGATACGAGAAGCTGTCCTGCCGTTTCAGCGAGGTTTCCAATGCATTCCTGGTGGGTGGTTCTACTTTCTTAGTCTTTTCAGGAGCTGACCCGAATAGCTGCACAGTTAGGCTTCCACCTAATGAACAGGACGACAACATATACTCAATTAGCTTGAAGATTTCACTGTGATCGGTTAATACAAACACTTAGTTCGAGGTATTGCCTATCCGAGTATCAAAATGCAATTGTAAACACAAAGAATAAAGCAGAAAGAAACATGGTAATTCATAAGCTTTACATAGTACAAGTGCAGCTCCAATCCATGCAGCATTGTCCCATCTTTCACCTAAGAGGAACCAAGCGAAGGCAGCTCCCCATACTGGTTCTAGCCCATAAACAATCGCAGTTTCTGTTGCTGAAACATGGGCCATTGCTACCATCTGTGCAGAGACATACATATAAAATGATCTCATAAATTAAACAAGTCTTCAGTAAGAATACTCATAATACTACCAAAAGGCTCTAAGAAGTAAGCTAACCTCTGCCCACATGCATAACCCTGTAGAAAAGACTCCGGTGTACAATGCTGGTATCCAAGGAAAAGAAGCCGCCGAATCCCAAAGCATACCAAAAGTCCATGATTCAAAGCTGGAATCGTGGACATCGACAAAGACATCTTTTAACAAAAACCAGAGTATCGAGGCGAAAGCCACAACAAGAACCTGAATGATAGATGGTCAGTGAGATGGTTCCCATAGTGGCTAAGATGATAAGGGCAGTATAGTGGATATCGGAGAATGCAGGTATAGTTATGAACCTCAAAGCTAAGAAGAGCCATGAAGTTCTTCTTGTCTGTGCTTCTTGATATTTGCTCCGTTCTAAGCATGTGAATACCAAAAAAAACTGCACTGAAGAAGCTCAGCATGTCACCAACCTTTGGAAACAACAAAATGGCACAATCAAAAGTCAGCTCTTGTCAAGACACACGATATATATCGTATCCAAATCTTTGAAAAGATGAACTCAATTTTATTTGAACAAAACAATGGAATGTTTTGAAGTAGTTGGCCATTCTTATTGCAAGAATATTCATTCAGAGCATCACTGTTGTTGGTTACATAAACCTGAGGACTCTATGCTTTGTAAATTCTGAACTCCATTACGACAACAACTGAATAAACTAACAAACGCTAGTACAAAAAGAGCAAGACTAATGCTACTTACACAAGGAGGAGAGCCACCACACTCTAGAAGACCAACCCCTATAATTGATACAATCGCCCCAAACCAAGTCAGCTTGGGGATAGAGGCGCCAAAAATGCCATCAATCAAAGGCACAACTATCACCTGTTCACAGAATTCTGTAGATATTACCACAGCATTTGCAAATTCAATCAATTCCATAATTGTAGAAAAAAATGGTGCAAGAAGACATACAGTGAAGGCTGTAATGAAGGATGCTCGTCCAGCATCAGATGTGATCAACCCAATTGCTTGAGCAAGGTACGCTAAACTAATCCAAAGTCCTAGCTCTAATCCTCCAATTCTTACACGGCGGTCTCCAAATGCGCGTATCACAAATGGTAGGAACGGGATGGCTGTAACAACGAAGCGCACCATGTTGAAAACCGCAGGGTCTGTGAGGGCTTCAACCTCTTTAAGAACTGGAATATCACTTGCTACATAAAATGGGAACAAACAAAATAAGTTGTCAAACAGTGATTGATTAAAAAAATCCCGATCACGAACAGTTGTCCTACAAGTTTGCAATACCAGATAAATGAAATTTATTCTGCGATGTCCCATAATATAAGATTGTACACCAACAAATATAGGAGTATATTGGTTGTAATAACATCTTACATTATGGGACAGAGGGAGTACTAAATAACGAACCATTGTTGCTACTGCACTCATGACACGCCTAATTAGCATTTTGGCCACCATTCTTGAACACCTTGAGCATGTATGCACAAACTGGAGGGGGATCGAGAAAGGTATGTATACCGTAGATGACGGTAAGGGCGTTGAGGATCATGATGCTGCGCGTCTTCTTGGAAGCGAACAGGATCCGCCTCCACACCGGCCTCCCGCGCGCCTGCTTCCTCACGCTCCCCTTCTCCTTCTGCACTTCCTCGCTACTAGCACCGGGATCCTTGAGTGCCGAGCACCGGAGTGGCGCGAGAATCGCCACCCGGCGCATCGACGCGGCCGAGCGGGGCGGCGCGACGGCGAGCAGCACGCGGTAGCAGGAGGCTCCTGCTACCGCTGCAGCCGCAGCCGCTACCGCCGTGGCCACCCTGGGATGCAGGGGCAGCGCGCACGACGCGAACACGAGGGAAGACGCCATGCCACCGCTACTTTTCAGCTGTAGCTGCTGCCAGCGAGCAGGTACTGGAGCTTTCTCCACTTCGCCGCCTCGCCGGGGAAGGGAGGAGAGCGTGCAACTCGTGGGTACTGGGCGGTGAATCTGGGACAGAGGGAGAGAGCGGGGAACTTCTGCAGCGTTTCCGGCATGTTTTTTCCAGGATAAACACCAACGTCGTGCCGATGACACGGCAAGAGTTGAATGGTCTACTCGTGTCCGACAAACTCAGTCTCTGTCCGACTGTCTCTGTATGCAACGCAATTTGGACAGATGTCCCGGAAATGTTCATGTGATTCTCGTCTCGGATGCTTGGGTGAGGAAGGTGAGCAAGAGTCAGCAGCAGGGGAGATGATTTTTGTCTCCCGAGATTCAGTGCTTCTGATATTTTAAAAATTCGAAAAAGATATTTTGAAGTTTCAAAAATTCTAAAAATAGTTTATGTGGATATACAATAGGCCCACTGAAGTCTCATTACTTATCAAACACTTGATACCATCATGTTGTTTCTATCGTTGGATCGGATGTCAAGGCGAGAAACGATTCCTTCACAATTTTACCGGTTTTCTTCTTTGAGAGATGGCTTTTCTTGGACTTCGTCATGGCCTCTTTGGTGAGTTCTTCCTTCGAAGCCATTAGTCGTGTGAACTGAAGATCTTTGAGTGTTTGAACTTGCCCAAGCTGACACTTTGCTTAGTTGCAAAATTTTGGAAGGGACGTGACTTTAAGTTAGCGAGTCCCAATGATCACACCAATGTTTCTTTTGGGGAAAAGAACATGCAGATGGGGTGCATGACGATGGCGGCAGGGCGTGCTCGATGTCCGTGTTGCTGGCTATCGAACACTAATGGGAGCATTATTTTTTATTAACCGGGTTCAACCTTTACTCACGAACAAGAGAGCCCTAGCCCACTGAGGGGTGCAACCTTTGGTACATGAAACATGACAACACAGTGATGTGTTGAGAAACTCAACAGACACACTGTGGTTTCCGTCGTGCTTATTTTGTTAGCTCAGGGTTTGGATTAACTCCACACAAACTTAAACTTTGAAATGATGAACTAAAAAAGTAGGTATCACTCTAGGGGAGAGCTCTTATTTCATGTGAGAGATGAATTACAAATGACCCATGGGTGACTTTTTATAGGGCTTGCTCCTTGTACAATTGAGCACCAATACCCTTATTGAGGAGGAAAAATTAAGGGTAAAGAGGTCTATTCTAGAAACAAAAATCAAAATACCCCTAAGGGGTGTTGTCTTATTTGGTTCATCTCATCACTTGGCCCATGGAGATGGGTTGACCTTGGTCCATTAGTGATGGGCACTAGTGGGCTTGGTGGGCTTCATTCCCCTTCATGGGTTTCTTGTCCTTTTATCGCTTCATACTTTGACACTTTTTTATGCTTATATTTACTCCGTATTTGTCTCCGTGTTTCTTATGTTGGTCGGAAGCATGATGGTATGCAGGGATCCCCCTTATGGAGAACTAGTTTTCTTCATGACAACAATTATTTATAATTATTATGTCATATATTGAACGGAAAAGAACAACTTATTACCTTAGATGTCGTGGGTGGGATAATTCGTCCTTATAGATGCAAACAAATTATTCTTAAACACATATCAAATTTAGGCATGGACATGGCACGTGGTCTGTTCCTATGATATATACTACTCCCTCCGTTCACAAAAGGATGTCTCAACCTAGCCTAAATTTGCATGTATCTATACACTAATTCATGTCTAGATACATACAAATTTGGGTTAGGTTGAGACATGTTTTTATGGATGGAGGGAGTACTTGATTTTGATTGTTTTCGACCAAAGTTTGGCCACAGTTTTTGGCCAAAGATTTTCATCTGAGAGAGAATAACCTATACTACTTTTTTTTTTAAATTACACCCTCCGTTCCTTGATATATGGTGTCTAAGGTTTTCGCACGGATATTGAGACGCTAGTATTTTGCATGCGATGGACTAATTTTCTACTGATTTTTTTGAGATAAAGGAGTCCCAGCCACAAACTGAAAACAATCCGTCAAATTCCTCCAATCTAGATTGTGACTCGTTTTTTGATGTGTAAAATTGTCCATAAACCCAAATACACCTTATATTTTGAAAAATTTCTCAAAAACTTAGACACCTTATATCAAGGAACGGAGGGATGCTGTTTCGGTTGAAACAATATTTATAGCACTGTTCTGTGGTCTAATTAGATACTAGATGAATACCCGTGCGTTGCTACGGGGCCATAAAAATGTAAACAATAAATAGATGATTATATTATCTGAACCCTGATCAAAGCGTTTGGATTAAGGTAACATATGTAGATGAAAATATTTTCAGGTTCAGAAAACACGTGAAAAGATGTTATTTGGAACCTAAAACATTATCTTTATGTGGAACTGAACCTGATCTCTCAAAAAACTTGAACTGTACCTGATATTTTAATTAAGAATGAACCTGATACACGTCGTTTAGGTTTCAAGTGAACCTGATAGTGTTTCCTTTACTCCCTAACCTCCGAAAAAGCATGTTAACAATACAAACTTGAAAACTTAAATCTATATAAACCTTCACATGAGGCTAATGTCAGATATAATTATAGTAAGCACATAGTTGTTACAAATATAAACTTGTTTGGCTTATGCAAACAGTAATACTACATGAACATAACCTACACATGTAGTTATCTATATACCAGTACATGAACAGAAAAGATACATGACAAATTAATCACGTGAAAGCTAAATACTGGTCTACTCCGTAAAACGTGAAAGCAAAATACTGATCTACTCACATAAATGTAAAGTACTTCGGAGTTACCCTGCTGACATACAAAAGAGACTCATAAACAAAATACAGTCCTCAATCAACATGTTTCGGCCTAATCAGTATCACGTACCCATGTGTTCATCTAAACTATTCACTTTAAAATCTCATGTGCTCATTTATAATTACTCACCACAGTATAATTATTCAACAAGAAATAGTACTAGGTTAAAGTTTTGAACCCCTCGTACAAATCAGGAAATCGTTATAAATCACTAACAACAATAAGCAACAGCCTCCGTACCTGACAAATTCGAGGCGAAGTAATAATCACAAGATAAGACACAGCAACCATCACATGCAAATGGTAGAGTATACTTGTGCAAGCCTTTGAACTGAACAACAAGAGGAGGTTCAAAATCTGAGGTACGTAAATGTCAAGTTTATATGAAAAGAAATTACAGGTTTGGTTGATAGTATAATTGGAAGTATCAAGAAATGAACCATTAATTTTGCACTGCAATTGTTATGAAACGCTATGGTTTGTGCATCTTTTTCTTGGTAGATAAAGCAGCATTGTTGCTCCTGAAGACAGCTAAGCTGTGCAATGAACATTCAGTTGAAGGGAGAAATACAAAACACACATTTATCCTCTCTCTCCATCGATTATATGTATGCTTTTGCATTAGTAATAATATCACATCATTTTAATCTTTCAATTAATAAAAGAAAGCAAAGCAACAAATAAAAATTTCTCTGAGTTACTACTTCACTTGTAGTTCACTATATGAAATTATAATGAGGATCATTCAATAAGAAAAAAATCCCAAAGTGGTGCTATCTACCGCAGAAGTATCTTGAAATGACCATGTTGAACCTGGAGGTCAAAATCGATGCAAAGAGACACTAATTTCAAACTTATATTAAAGAGGTATTGTTCAGAAAAGTATTCCAAATAGCCACATGCAGTAGTATGTAGTAAAAATCAATATTTATAGTAGAAAAACATGTAATAGCGCTTCGTAAACTCCCTGCATGCAAGTTAGCTATTAAGACATATCACAAGTAGCAACTCACTGTAATAATCTCAAGGATTGTTGCAAAAAAAAAAATCTCCATATCAAAATGACCTCCCACATCTCTATAGCCATGTGGATGTGTCGACAAACACCACAGATCCAATACTATGTAGCCGTTCGTATAGATTCAAAATCTATAGCCATGTGGATTTTTACTACATACTACTGCCTTTCGTATAGATTCAAAATCTACACCTTTATGAAGCTTCTGTTTTTGGCAACTTATAAGGAAGACATAGGAAATCAAAATTATTGAACTGTAACATATTATTGGTAACACTCATCTGACATGAGCATCAGATTTGAACTGTCAAATAAGGGCATCTTGATTGCAAAATCAGGTAATACTGACAGATTTCAGATTTGCAATAAATATTAAACAAAACCTTTCTCTACGAGAATTTTGCACATTAACAATCAGTTTGCATATGTACAGCATATCTCTGTACATATCTCATGATCTTACAGTCAAGAAAAGAGTACCAAATCTGCTACGAAGCGGACAAGCCAGAGGCGGCTTTCTTCCTTCTTGCTGCAGCTTGCGTGGTGTGTAAAGGCTTGATGTCTGGGCAGTGGTAGGGATGGAGCCCATGGAAGCTATGTAGCCTAGATCGACCACCTCTCTCATACATCTGCTCCGTCACTATCGTCCTCGGATCTGCTGGGGCGATGAGAAAGGGTGCAGCGTGGAGGTGGGAGGTAGCTGTCAACCAAAGATGGAGGTAGCTGCGGGGGAGTCGGCCACCGGGACCCCATTGCCCTACTCAGTGGATTTGGCCGCGAACGCCGTCCTAGCCTCCGTCTTGTTGGAGGTCATCGCCACCGCATCCTGCGATGCGATGGGGATAAGGGGTGGCCCAGGTCGGGCAGTCGGGGTGGATCCCGGGAGTGGAAGAGGTAGCGTGGCAGCTCGCTCGTGCTGGGAGTTTGGGAAACCAGATCGCCATAGTTAGCTCGACCTTCAGCGCTTGGTCTCGTCAGCGGGTGACCATGTAGCGGGAGGCGAAAAGCAAGGGTCGCAACTTGGGGAGGGGAGTTAGCGGCCGGCGGTTCTGTTCCTCCTCCGGAGCAAGGCGGCGCCATGGCAGAGTTCAACCGTATGGCGGCGGTGAAGAACAAACCTAGACGACATGCCTTCCGCCCATATGCTTGCGCTATGAAGAGGCAGCGACGTGCGAGCTGCGGGAGGGCCAGCAGTTGTTTTGCTGGGCTTGGCCCATGCGTGCGATCGCGGGACGGAGCAGAAAACGGGCAGACGACGTACCAACATACGAACTCCCATTTATAATACTCCTACTTGGCTCGAAACTAGCTTAAGAATTAAGATAGACCCGAGATCGCTACAAGGCGAGTATATATGAACCAATTTAACGGCTCGACCTTTAACTCGACCCAGCTCGCTCGAATTTTAGTATGAAATAAGTTGAGACTAGTGTAACTCGCTTGAGCACGACTCGTTTCCAGCCCTAGCCAACAGTGAGCACGTCTGTTAAGTGTAAGACAATTTACACCATGAGCCATGAGATCGCGGGCAACATGGACACGTATCTAAAAATGGTCACTCATTCCAAGACTGTGACAATTTAAAACGTCGAACATTTACACGGCTTATAAGAGCTCTCCGAGGTGCATGAAAATAAACCATATTTCGGTTAGGAAGGCTAGAAAACAAACAAGTTTAGACCAATCATCAATCCAGTGCCGTGATGGTTGCATGGTGTTACTACGTCTGTAATGTCCATTTGGTACACTGATCATTAAATTATCAATGTTAATAAAAAACACTAGTAAGAAAAATAATACTGCATGAAAGCCTATGTATACGCGCAACGACACCTCACAAATACTGTAGGTCACTGTCTAATGGCATCTCCTCGGAATATAACATGATTATACGCAACTTTAACCTAGTATCATGGCGTACTAAAGATTGGGTCAAGTTGTTATTACTAATAATAAAATAAAACAGTGCGGCAGCTGCTTAAGTAACCGATGAAAGCTCTGCTAGATAAGCCTATGATGCAGGCGTGCTGTCACTGTCCCGAATAATTTCGAGGTTAGATTCCGACGCTACTCACTATTTCAATATTGTTCTTGTAAGAACTATATAAAAAGTGCATGATTATGTACTCATTATAGACAAGTTCAAAGGGTTCGAGGAGCATCTTAATTACAATGTTCATTCATACCAAGGCTCGAACAATCACGCACGAATCAACGGCGCGTTGCAAATGGATCTGCGGAACGGACTAGTACCGGATGGTGACAATACGACTTGCGGAACAAGTATGTGCTGCTAGAAACTGGTGCAAGGAAGGAAGCGATGCATGTCACGATCGAAGCATTCAAGAATCAGGAGTGTGCTAAATTTCCTCTCAAAATTTCCTAATCTGCGGCACGTCTTCTCCGGTGGCTAGCTATCAACCAGTCCCTCCTGATTGTACACTGAAGACAACAGCTAGCCGGACGCATGATTGATCCAATCGGCCGCTGGAAACCCCGGAATGTACACGGAGCCGTCGCCATCATCCGCCGTCTGGGAATGCGCCGAGCGCCCACGCCGCCAGCACTGGTCGGGTGCCGACACCCAGGCCAGCGATCCGATGCTCCAACGCCCGCGCACGGGCAATGGGTCCTCGCCGTCGGCCAGCTCTCTGGATACTGTGATTTAGGGCAGAGCACTCGTGTCTCATATGGTGCCCTAAAAAGTCCATTTTGGTGATGTAAAATTTACATCAAACCGTTTTGGTGCCTAAAAATAGGCAGACACACCACATCGTCCTATCGTCCGCCCTCCTCAACCCCCCCCCCCCCCCCCCCCCCCCCCCACCACCCTCCCGACACCGTCGTGACCCTGCCACTCCCCCCCACTTCAGACGGCCGCCAAAGGAGGAGTACTAGCCACCAAAGGAGGAGCAGCAACCGCGTGGCTCGTATTTTTCGACCGCGAAGAGGTCGAGGCGGCGGGGTTGCGCGGTGGCTAATTGGCACTGTCGCATGATGACGTGTGATGGACGTTCGCTGGGAACCCCAAGATGAAGGTATGATGTAGCGTAGCAGCAGTTTTCTCTTGATTGCAAAACCAAGCTTATCGAACCAGTAAGATTTGGAGAAGGCTTCGGAAAGGTGACAATGGCAATGGCGCCGGAAAGCTGTTGACGTGGACCTGCGCACACACGAACAAACTATTTTGCCCCAACGAAACAGAGAGGGTGTCAATCTCTCCGGCTTGCTGAACACAAAGTATTAAACGTGTGATGGAAAATAATATGAGAGCAAAAATGACCAGCGAGCAAATAATAACTAGGAAAAGCTATTAAAACGGTTGTAAGCCCAATATAGGAAAATAGGACCGGGGTCCACAGTTCACTAGTGGTGTCTCTCCAAAAGATAAACGTATTGGGTTCCAGCGAGCCTTATCTCTTCGTCTACAGTAGAGAGGAGGCGACCGAGCGGCGACTCGTGAGTTCCAGCTTCCGCCGGCGTGTTCCGTCGCTCCCCTCTGCCTCCGGCTGTCGCTTTGGCGCCGTGAGGTGGGGGGAGCTCCGGCACCTCGCCGTGCGTGTAGATAGGGTTAGTTAGGTGTGTGTGCTCCCCGGCGTCGTCGAAGACGGCGACGATGGCGGCGGAGAGCTGGTTCTGGTCCTTCCCCTCCTTTCGCCGTTCCGGCCGTTGCGCCGGGGAGGTCGTGAAGGTGCTCCGTCGGACGCGGTCTTCCTGCTGCGTTTCTCCGGCCGGCCGAGGCGGCGAGGGGAGGAGCCGGTGGTTGCTCGTGTTCCGCTTTTGTTGGTTCTGGTGGTGGAGGGCTTCTTCTCCGCTGTTTCTGCTCTGGCCGGCCTCGGTGGCGAGGGGAGTGGAGGCTGGAGGTGGTCGGGGGTTGGCGGTGGTGGTCCTGGACGACGGCGGCTCGGCTGGAGGTTGGGCGGTGTCGGGGTGCAGGCGTTGTGACCGTGCTCGTTCAGCGTGCTTCAGCTCCGTCGCGCGGCGGCGGACGGTCCTTGCGGTCATCTATAAGCTGTGGCGGCGTCTGCTCTCCGGCGGCTTGCGGTACGGCGACCTCGCCGGCGTCTAGGAAGCTTGGGCAAGCTTTGGATCTGATTGCGTTTCTTTCCGGCGGCTGAGGGTGCTTTGTGCACTTTTCCAGGGTTCTTTTGTAATTTTGTGTTTCTTCTGGACCTTGCTGTAAAAGTGTCTGGCCTCCTTAATATATGATCAGATCCTTCCTCAAAAAAAAAATTACAGCGGGACAATTGACAAACATGGGCGCAACACAATACTATCAAGACACAAAGTTCACCGTTTCATTTAATATGGGCATTACGTCAAAATACATAGACCGTTATCCAACTGCATCTATGACTAATAATCCACCCCGGGATCGCTATCCAGCATGTCTCACGAAAGTATTAAGTTGCAAGCAACAAATAATTGCAATAAGCATGGTGTGTAATATAAGCAATGGTTACAACATGTAGCAATAAACACCGCTGTTTTATCCCTAGTAGCAACATCACATCTCAAGTGCTAATCGTTTCTGTCAACTCGAGTTCAGACAAGAGAGGCATGAACCCACTATCTAGCATAAATACTCCCTCTACTTATACAAGTAATTACTTCGGCCAAAACATACACAAGCATCGAAGAGCATCCAAGATCATAAATAAAACATATCATAGATAAACTGAACAATAATGTCATGACTCCATAATTCATCGGATCCCCGCAAACACAACACATAACATTACATAAAGATGATCTTAATCATGTAAGACAGCTCATAAGATCTAAACAATGGAGTACAAGGAGAATAGACAACCATCTAGCTACCGCTATAGACCCGTAGTCCTGTGGTGGAGTACTCACGCATCACTCTGGAGGCACAGGCATGGTGGTGTAGATGCCTCCGGTGACGATCTCCCCCTCCGGCAGGGTGCGGGAAGAGGTTCAGAACCCTCCCGATCTAGTGTTGGCGACGGCGGTGGCCTCAGAACTTATCTGGAAAATATGATCGGGTACCGAGGGTTTTCGGGAGGAGGACAATTTATAGGCGAAAGGGCAACTCGAGGAGGTCTCGGAGCCGCCCAGGTGGGGCCCAGGCGCGGTCAAGGGCGGACCGTGCCTGGGGGTCGTATGGCCCCTGTGGGCCCCCCCTGCAGGTCTCCTCCCGGCGCAGTCTTTGTTTCTTCGTAAAAATAAATTATGTAAATTGGCAGCTTATTCCGAGAAAGTTTTCCGACTAGCTTTTCTGAAACAAAAAGACAACAAAAACAGGAACTGGCACTAGGCATCTTGTTAATAGGTTAGTTCCATAAAATGTGCCAAAATGATATAAAAACATTATAAAAGCATGTGGCAATGATATATAATAAGCATGGAACATACAAAATTATAGATACGTTTGGGACGTATCATCGCCATGTGCCTTGTGCGCGGCGACCTTCTTCCGAGCCTGCCCAGCCGCGGCGGCAGGCCATGGAGCCGCAAATCCAACACACCTAGCAGCGGCGGGCGGGAGCGACAAGAGGGGCAGTGATACGTCTCAAACGTATCTATAATTTCTGATGTTCCATGTTGATATTATACCAATTGTTACATGTTTTATATACACTTCATAGCATTTTTATGCATTTTCTGGGACTAACCTATTAACAAGATGCCACAGTGTCAGTTCCTGTTTTCTGCTGTTTTTGTATTCCAAAAAAGCTAGTCTGGAAATATTCTCGAAATTGGACGAAACTTGGACAAAACGTCTTATTTTTCCAACACGAAGACGGAATCCAGAGGAGAGACGGAGGAGGGCCACGTGGCACCCACACCATGGGGCCGCACGGCCCCCCTGCCACGCCGTGGGGTGGTGTGGGGCCCTCGTGGCTCCGCAGCCGCCGCCCTTTCGCCTATTTATTCTTCCCGACGCGAAAACCCTAAACACCCGAGCCATTATCCACGAAAAGTTCCAGAGACGCCGCCGACATCAACCCTAGCTCGGGAGGGTTCAGAAGCTCTTCCCGGCACCCTGCCGGAGAGGGGAATCATCACCGGAGGGCTCTACATCACCATGCCTGCCTCCGGAGTGATGCGTGAGTAGTTCATCCTTGGACTACGGGTCCATGGCAGTTGCTAGATGGTTGTCTCTCCACTTTATGCTATCATGTTTAGATCTTGTGAGCTGCCTAACATGATCAAGATAATCTTATTGTAATGCTACATGTTGTATTTGCTGGGATCCGATGAATATTGAATACTATGTCAAGTTGATTATCAATCTATCTTATATGTTATTTATGATCTTGCATGCTTTCCGTTACTAGTAGATGCTTTGGCCAAGTAGATGCTTGTAACTCTAAGAGTGAGTATTTATGCTAGATAGTGGGTTCATGCCTCCGGTAATCTGGGAGAGTGACAATAACTTCTAAGATTGTGGATGTGCTGTTGCCACTAGGGATAAAATAACCGATGTTTAGCTTAAGGGTACGCCGTTAGGTCTAATGCATTTGTTTACTTTACGCACATTACTTAATGCAATTATCCGTTGCTTGCAACTTAATACCAACGGGGAACTCGGTATGACAACCTGGCGGTGGATTATTAGTCATAGACGCTGTTGGATAACGATCTATGTATTTTGTCGTAATGCCCACATGAATATCATAGTAATCATCATGTCATATATATGCATTGTCATGCGCTCAATATTTTGTCAATTGTATCTTTTATGGAGAGACACCACTAGTGAACTGTGGACTCCGGTCCATTCTTTTACACTGATAATACAACCAAATGCAAACACTGTTCCTTTTCATTCTCTGCAATTTAGTACTGTTTTCCACACCATACGTTTAATCCTTTGTTTTCAGCAAGCCGGTGAGATTGACAACCTCACTGTTTCGTTGGGGCAAACTAGTTTGATTGTGTTGTGTGTAGGTTCCACGTCAGCGCGCCACTGACAACCTTCAGAAGTGATTTCTTGCTCCTACTGGTTCGATTAAACCTTGGTTTCATACTGAGGGAAACTGCTGCTACACTGCTTCATACCTTCCTCTTGGGGTCTCCCAGCGAACGTGTGATCCACGCTATCAAGCTCTTTTTCTGGCGCCGTTTCCGGGGAGCAAGAGGATTTCTGCAAGGGGAGTTTCACGCTTCCAATCTCTTTACTTTGTTATTGTCTTGCTTAGTTTATTTTTATTTAGTCTTGTTTGATTTATTTATCAAAAACACAAAAAAAAGTTACTTCTATTTTCAAGTTGTTATCTTTCTGTTTTGTTTTTATTTTGCTAAAATGAGTACCCCTGAGAACGCTAAGTTGTGTGATTTCACTAGCACGAACAACAATGATTTCATTAGTACACCTATTGCTCCACCTGCTTCTAACGCAGAATTCTATGAAATTAAACCTGCACTTTTAAATCTTGTTATGAAAGAGCAATTGTCTGGTGTTAGTACTGATGATGCTGCTGCTCACCTTAATAATTTTGTTGAACTTTGTGAGATGCAAAAGTATAAGGATGTAGATGGTGATATTATTAAACTGAAACTTTTTCCTTTCTCTTTGAGAGGACGTGCTAAAGAATGGTTGCTATCTTTGACTAGAAATAGTATTGATTCATGGACTAAATGCAAAAATGCTTTCATAGGAAAATACTATCCTCCTGCTAAGATTATATCTTTGAGAAGTAGCATTATGAATTTCAAACAATTTGATAATGAGCATGTTGCTCAAGCTTGGGAGAGAATGAAATCATTGGTAAAGAATTGTCCCACACATGGACTGACTGCTTGGATGATCATCCAAACCTTTTATGCAGGATTAAAATTTTCTTCAAGAAACCAATTGGATTCGGCCTCTGGAGGTACCTTTATGTCCATCACTTTGGGTGCTGCAACAAAGCTTCTTGATGATATGATGATAAATTATTCTGAATGGCACACCGAAACAGCTCCACAAGGTAAGAAGGTAAATTCTGTTGAAGAAACCTCTTCCTTGAGTGATAAGATTGATACTATTATGTCTATGCTTAAAATGGAAAAATGCATGTTGATCCAAACAATGTTCCTTTAGCTTCTTTGGTTGCTCAAGAAGAGCATGTTGATGTGAACTTCATTAAAAATAATAACTTCAACAGCAATGCTTATAGGAATAATTTTGGTAATAACAATTATAAGCCCTATCATTTTAATAGTGGCAATGGTTATGTTAATTCTTATGGTAATTCCTACAACAATAATAAGAGTGTACCCTCTGATCTTGAAGTCATGCTTAAGGATTTTATTAGTACACAAACTGCTTTCAATAAATCTGTTGAGGAAAAGTTTGGGAAAATTGATGTTCTTACCTCTAAAGTTGATAGTCTTGCTCTTGATGTTGATTTGTTAAAAATTAAAACTATGCCTCATGATGTTAAAGAGAGCAAAACTCTCAATGCTATACAAGTTAAAATTGATAATAATGTGAGGATGTTAGCTGATTTACATGCTAGGTGGGGAAGAGAGGATGAAATTGCTAAAAAGAATAGTATTGCTAGAGTTTATACTATTACTACTACTGAAAATGCTGTAAACTCAAGTGTTAACAAACCTCCTACTATCAATGGTAAAGTAATTGGTGTTGGCAATGTCTCTACTTCTGTTGCAAAACGTTTAAAATTGCCTGAAAACACTGAAATTGTTCCTGATAAAAGTGCTGAAATTTTTCGAGATGTGGGAGACAATGGTCCCATTACTTTTGATAATAATGACTTTGATTTTGATGGTTGCAATATTTCTGAAGTAATTAAGTTCTTGCAAAAGCTAGCTAGAAGTCCTAATGCTAGTGCTATAACACATGGCTTTTACTAAACATATTACTAATACTCTCATGCAAGTTAGGGAAGTGAAATTAAAACATGAAGCTTCTATCCCTAGGAAGTTAGAAGATGGTTGGGAGCCCATCATTAAAATGAAGGTGAATGATTTTGATTGCAATGCTTTATGTGATCTTGGTGCTAGTATTTCTGTTATGCCTAAGAAACTTTATGATATGCTTGATTTAGCACCTTTGGAACACTGTTATTTGGACGTTCACCTTGCTGATAATACTATAAAGAAACCTTTGGGGAGAGTTGATGATGTTATTCTTGAGTAAAGCTCCAACGAAAATCTTGTAACGTACATTGTTGATTATGGCGCTCCCACCTCCCACCCCTCCCTCCCTCGGCGCCGCCACCACCTCCACCGCCAGCACCCTCGCCCCTAGCCATGTCCTCTAGACCGATCGATCCATGGAGGCGCTTCTGCATTGGGACTTCTCGCCGGGCTTGGCCGTGGCTAACCAGGTTCGGCAAAGGTTTGGCTCCACGGTACACTTCTCTCCCTCCTCCGGCGCAAAGGAATTCTTCCTGGTGGTCTCCGTCACGCGGCTTCTTTCCCCCTCTCTGAAGACTCCGTTGGTTTGGCTCTTCAATGTTGCATTGGTGGTGATAATCTGGGTTTCAAGGTTTTCAAACTGAGTGATCGACGTTTCCGTTTTTCCCTGGCTTCTAGCAAAGTTGGACATTTTATCTATGGTTTGAAGGATCGTGTTTGGCCGGACTTTGTATGTCACTTCACTCTTTACAGAGGCGAGGTGAGGCCTCTATTGAATCAGGGTTCATGGTTTTCTTCTAATCAAGATCTGGTGGTGGCACAGAGAAGTCCGACGTTGTTTCGGCAAAATCTTAATTTTCTATCCAAGAGTGCCGCAAGTGATCCATCTTCCTCTGCCCTGGAATTATCAAAATTTGGTTTTCGGAAGGATCAGTGCTCAACAGTGGTTAAACCCATTCAGTTTGGTTCTTTTGAGCCAGCATCGACAACCCCTCCGGCATCCTCTTCATCTCCGGCGATCACCGGAAATGGTATTATTTTTGGAAGCTTTGCTGATCCGGTTTTAGTGGGTCCAGATTTCGAAATTCAAAAATCCTTTGTTGGCCCTAATTTTGCTGAGAGATTCTT
Source organism: Poa pratensis (assembly GCA_947311845.1). Classification (NCBI taxonomy): domain Eukaryota; kingdom Viridiplantae; phylum Streptophyta; class Magnoliopsida; order Poales; family Poaceae; genus Poa; species Poa pratensis. The sequence goes on along the minus strand of CAMZMU010000117.1, from coordinate 90,585,832 downwards.
GCCCAAATATCTCCCATGATTTACTCGAGCACATAATTGATCTGCGATCTGCTAATTATTCGGAGAAGGTGATTATGGAGTCGTTAGATCTTCCGATTCTCCCGCCTAATGCTCGGGTTTTTGAATTATTGGGCCGATGCTCCCGCTGTAGTTTGAAGGATCATCTCCGGCCTGCCTGCCCTGGCGTCTGTCGTAACTGTCAGGCCTTGGGCCGTAAGTGTGATGCTTGCTCTGGAAAGAAAAAACAGATTCGTTGTTGGGCTTGCAAGGAGTTGGGCCATAGCCGCTCGTTGTGCGGACGGAAGCTCGTCTGGAGGCCCAAGAACAAATCTAGAACAACGAATCTGTTTCGGTCCGAAGAATCTGGGTACCCAAACGGCAAATCCAAACTGATAAGGAAAAAGAGGATTTACCCCACAGTAATAGGAACTCCTGCCTGGCCGTTTCGGTTCCCCTAGCTACAGTACAACCCTTGGTCGGCGACGTTCTCGACGACATCGACGCCGCCGCCGTCGACGCTGCGGCAATGGCGAACTTCACCGTCAACCCTTGGCGTTCATCCCCGATGGGATGACGATCGATCAAGGCCCCGCGGACAGGGTGGTCCGTACCAGGATGGTCGTGCCGGCGGTGCCTCCGCTGCACAATGACCGCGTCATCATCACTGAAACCAGCAGGTTCGTTCCGATTCAGCTGAGGGAGCAGATGCGCGACGATGTGAGAGCTTTTCTGATTGAATCTGGGTGCGCCGTAGTTGATTGGGATGATCATCCGCTTGGTTTGGGGGTTTTTAAGCTGACAGACACCCTGCATGCCGATACTGCGATTGGCCTCACGTTTGAAGCTGACGAGATTACCACGGTGACCTTTGTGCGCCATGACCAGGCCAAGAACATGAGACTGACATCCTTTGGTAGGGAAACTTGGCTGCTATTCCTAGGTTTTCCTCTGGATTATCAAACCAGCTTCTATCTCAACAGGGCTGTGGAAGATTTTGGCCTTCTCTCTGTTTGGCACCAGCCCAGGGGGAACATGCACTCTGTTCTTGCAAAGGTATGGCTGGTTCACCCCAAGTTTGTCCCCAAGAGCATTGTTGTCACTCAACTTGGTGGTGCCAGGCACAGTTGGACTGTCCCAGTCTTTTTGCTTCGCAGCTCAGATTGGAATGCTCATATGCATGATGTTCCTCCTCCCCCAGAGGACCCAGAGCCTGAAATGGTAACCCACATCCACTGTATGGAGCTGATGCCTCAGCTGAGCAGATATACCAGAACCAGCTAGCCAATTGGCTTCAGTTAAATCTGAACCACAATGCTCAGTACAACAATATTGGACATCAACACAATGGGCCAGGCCTGCAGAATTTGCCTCCTGTGATTCAGGCCCCTGAGCCTGTTAATGAACAGCCTGCATGGGCATTGAGCAAGAACCAGTTCAGATGCTAATCGATCCTCCCCTGGTGAATTTCACTGCCATCCTTGGAGCTCAAGGGGTGGCTATGCATATTGGTATGCCTCCTCCAGCTACCAATGCTGTTGATAGCCCAATGCAAGCCTGGACAGACTCCATCAGCAGCCCTGAAGCAGAACCTGAAGAAATAGTTATTCAGACAGTGCTCACTTCTGAATTTGACTTGTCTGCTGCTAATACTGCTGCTCTGCACAGCTTTAGTTCAGGTTTTTCGACCAAGAAGACATACTCAGCTGCTCAGGTTGACAGCTTACACTTTGCCCAGGCAATGGTGCTTGGCCTCACTCCATTTACTGCTGATTCCATCACCCAGGTTTCTATTGTCAGTTTGTGTGCCAAAAAGGCTTGTTTGCCATCTCCTTTTTACCTGCACTTGAGGCCTGCCCAGGAGTTCTCTTTCATTTCAGTTATTGCTGGCAAAAGAACAATGGAGGCCCTCTCTCTGTTCCCCCAACCGCCAAAGAAAGTGGCCAGAATTATTGAGGTAGTGGATGAAGAACCTGACAGCTCCTCCTCTGTTGTGCACTGCAGTGGACTGTCCAATGCCCTTCTGGCAGCTGACAATGCTCTCTCTTGCTCTCCTGGTACCTCTTACACGCCACTGACTACTGCTGTTGTGAGGAGAAGCCCTAGGGCCAACAAGTATGATGGGTTTAAGAACACTGCAGTCAAGGATGTTAAAGCCAGGAAGTCGAAGGTTAAAGCAATTGTGAAGCCATCTGTTGCTCCTGATGCTGATATTCCACCTCCCACACCTATTTCCACACTTCAGTGCATTGGAGTTCAGCTGTGTGGAGTGCCTCCTGATGATCTTTCACCTGTGAAGCTGCTAGCCAGCCTGAAGGACAAGGAGAACAACAAGGACTAGTTCCTGCTGCTGTTGTTTCAGTTATCCCTCTTTTTTATTTTGTAATGAATTATCTAAGAAGTGGTTTGTGTTATGCTGGAATATTAGGGGCTTAAATGCAAAGACTAAGCAGCTTGCCTTGCTGAATGCTATTAAATTAAGTGGTTGTGCTATTGTGTGCTTGCAAGAGACAAAGAAATCCCACTTTGATTTGGCTTTTATTAAATCTTGCTGCCCCAATGATTTTGATGAATTTGTTTATGTTCCCTCCAATGGAGCTTCTGGTGGGCTCATTATTATCTGGAAAAGTTCTGTGTTTTCTGGCATGGTCATGCATTGTGAACCCTTTGCTCTGTCAGTTTATTTCACCTCAAAGCAAGATAATTTCTCCTGGACTTTATTGAACATATATGGCCCTTGTTCTGGTGATTTGAGAGATGATTTTGTTAACTGGTTTTATAATCTAAATATTCCTGATGAAGAGGACTGGTTAATCTGTGGCGATTTTAATTTCATTCGATCAATCGATAATAGAAACAAACCTGGGGGAGATGTTGATGACATGCTTCTGTTCAATGATTTAATCAGATCTCAAAACCTGACAGAAATCCCAATTAAAGGAAGAAGCTTTACCTGGAGTAATATGCAACAGGATCCTCTGCTTGAGCAGCTTGATTGGTTTTTCACTTCTTTGCACTGGTCAATTTCATACCCAAATACTGTGGTCAATCCACAAGGGAAGCCTACGTCTGACCATACTCCATGTGTCGCTTCTATTCAGACTTCCATCCCAGCTTGCAAACTGTTCAGATTTGAAAGTTTCTGGACGGCACACAGTGGTTTTTTGCAGACTGTTGCCACTAGCTGGAGCAAACCAACCTTCAAGAAAAACAGTGCTGCTAACCTTAATGCTAAGCTAAAACGTTTAAGGTATGACCTGAAGTTCTGGAGCAAAGGTATATCCAGACTGAAAATCTGCATAGAAAACTGCAATAAAGCACTCCTGGAGCTAGATAATTTGGAAGACAGGAGAGGGCTTACGGTGCCTGAAACCAATTTCAGAAGAATCCTAAAAGACCACCTGCTGAAACTTTTAGAATATCAGAGGCAGTACTGGAAAAGAGATGTACAGTAAGATGGACTAAATTTGGCGATGAAAATACAAAATTCTTCCATGCTATGGCCACTGACAGGTTTAGGAGAAGCTCTATTGCTCAGCTTGATTTACCTGATGGAACTCAGGTTACATCACATGCTGACAAAGAGAAGCTCATCTATGAATCCTTTAAGGATAGACTTGGCACCTGTCAGACACTGTGATGGGCTTTGACCTAGAAAACCTGATTGAACCAATTGAGGGACTGGATTGTTTGTCTGCCCCTTTCTCATGAGGAAATTGATGCCGTGGTTAGAGAGATGCCTGCAGATAAAGCTCCCGGACCAGATGGTTTTAATGGGCAGTTCTTGAAGTCCTGTTGGCATATAATTAAAGAGGATATTTATCTTCTATGTCAGGAATTCCATGATGGTAATCTTAATTTGGAAAGCATTAACACAGGATACATCACTCTCATTCCCAAAATTGGATCTCCTGCACAGTTAATGATTTCAGACCCATCACTCTTCTCAACAGCTGTCTCAAGCTAATTACCAAATTGCTAGCAAACAGGCTACAGAAAATTGTTCTCAAAATTGTTCACAAAAACCAATATGGGTTTCTAAAAGGTAGGACAATCCAAGACTGTATTGCCTGGGCTTTTGAGTTTATCCACCAGTGTGAGGCATCCAAGAAAGAGATAATTCTCCTAAAATTAGATTTTGCAAAGGCCTTTGATACCATCGATCACACTGCTATGCTAAAAATAATGAAACAAATGGGTTTTGATTCAAAGTGGTTACAGTGGATTAAATCAATTTTCAGCTCTGGGATGTCAAGTGTTTTGCTGAATGGTGTCCCTGGCAGGCAGTTTCATTGTAAAAGAGGTGTTCGACAGGGGGACCCTCTTTCACCTCTTATCTTCGTTTTAGCAGCTGATCTGCTACAGTCTGCTATTAACAAGGCCTTCAGAGATAACTTGCTTCATGCTCCTTTCTCCCCTGACTATGGAATGGACTACCCTGTGGTTCAGTATGCCGATGACACTATTGTGATCATGCCTGCTTGCTCTGATCAAGTGGAAAAGATGAAGGAGATTCTGGACACTTATGCTCAGTCCACAGGTTTACATATCAATTACCATAAATCAATCTTGATTCCCATTAACATCTCACAGCAGCAGGCCTCTGATATTGCAGCCATCTTTGGTTGTGTTGTTGGCACTATGCCATTTACATACCTTGGCCTTCCTCTAGGAACAACAAAGCCCACTGTCTATGATCTAATGCCTCTTGTGGACAGAATTGAGAGGGCAATGACTGCCAATTTCATGATGATGACATACAGTGGGAGAGTTACAGTAATCAACACATTGCTCACTTCAATTGCCACTTTTACAATGTGTGCCATTAAGATACACCCCAAAATCATAGAACATGTTGATAAGATCAGAAGGCACTGCCTGTGGAACAAGAAAACTGAAGATGGTGAACATTGCAACTCTCTGATTGCATGGGACAAGTGTGCAGACCCAAGAATAAGGGTGGTGCTGGGGTTTTAAATTTAAAAATTCAGAATGAAGGGCTTTTGCTTAAATACCTTCATAAATTCTACAACAAAATGGATACACCTTGGGTCACTCTAATATGGAATACTCACTATAGCAACAAGGTGCCTCATGCTCATGACCTCTGTGGCTCTTTCTGGTGGAGAGATGTGTGCAAATTATCACCAATTTACAGAGGGATCTCCAAGTGTACCATTGTTAAAGGAGACACCATTTTATTCTGGAAGGATCCTTGGAAGGACCAGCTTGCTTCAGAATCCTATCCTAGAGCATTCTCCTTTGCTCTGGATGAAGATGTCTCAGCCACAGATTTTCTCTCGGCAGATACACTTGGTGCTAATTTCCATTTACCACTTTCTTCACAAGCCATGCAGGAACTGCGACATGCTCAGGAAGACACTGCCCACATTGTGCTGGACAACTCCTCCAATGATAAGTGGTCATATCTTTGGGGCTCTGATCAATATTCTTCTAGCCAGTATTACAAGTTTTACTTCAGAGATCTTGTTCCTCATGAGTCTTTTAATTGGATCTGGAAAAGCAAAAGCATCCCAAGAATCAAATTCTTTGCTGGTTACTGTTATCTGACAGATTGAACACAAGGAACATGCTGCGCAGACGCCACTATAATGTGGGCAACAACTTCATTTGCACGATGTGTAACGCTGGGGTTGAGGAAACAGTGGAACACCTCTTCTTCCACTGTGATTTCAGCAAGGATTGCTGGGGGAAACTGAACTTCCCTATATCTCCAAATGTGATGTCCACCAGACTTGAGTTGATCTCATTCTCCAGGTCTCGCTGGACGAAGCAGATGTTCATGGACGTTTTCTCTACTGCTGCTTGGAGTATTTGGAAGGAGAGGAACAACTACTACTTTAACGGAATTACACCTTCTACCTCAGCCTGGGCTGCTCGTTTCAAAGAGGACTTTAGACTCCTTGTCCATAGGACCAAGGACAGCAAACATACTTTCATTAATTCTATAGTTAGCACTCTTTGATTTCTTTGAACCTCTCTGTAAATATGTAACTTTGCCTGTTGCCCCTTCGTGGGTGTCCTAATATAGAGGCAGTAGGGGCCTTCCCTACTGTCATAAATGTCCAAAAAAAAGTTGATGATGTTTTTATAATGGTTAACAATAACCTTGTCCCCGTTGATTTTGTTGTTTTGGATATTGAATGCAATGCTTCTTGTCCTATTGTTTTGGGAAGACCTTTTCTTAGAACTGTTGGTGCTATTATTGATATGAGAGAGGGGAATATTAAATATCAATTCCCACTCAAGAAAGGTATGGAACACTTCCCTAGAAAGAAGATGAAGTTACCTTTTGATTCTATTGTTAGAGCAAATTAATCTGTTGATGCTTCATCACTTGGAAACATTTGATTCTTACTTTCTGCGCCTAGCTGAAAGGCGTTAAAGAAAAGCGCTTATGGGAGACAACCCATTATTTTATTTCTGTAATTTTTCTTTTTGAGTCAAGGAGTTGTTTACTTCTGTAACAACTAGCAGGGTGGCCCGCGCATTTGCGCGGCTAGACTATCTACTTTATATTTCACTACCACATTTTAAAAATATAGAAAAATATTATCTGATATCTATAAACAAATTTAATACTTTAATATTGTTTTTATTTATGTAACCCGCGCAATGTCACTATTAGATTCAATAGGAACATTAAATATTTTCTTCTATTTGTGAGAATGCAAAGTTTGCTATTTATTTCTCCTATCGGACAATGTAAATTAATCTGTTTTGGAAATTAAATTCCCCTACGGTTTAATGCTCTTAAATATTTTTCTTCCATATTTGGGTTTCTCGAGTTCATTTAAATTATATGGCTTAAACATCTATCATATATTTAATTAGTTTCAGTTTTAGTGTCATTTGCATGCAACAAAATACTGGGCCAATTCCTTTATCTATTTTCTATCTTCATCCTATCCACAATTCAGAACTGAGTTTCTTTAACTTAGAATTGACTTTGGATCTATGGTAGGGTTTGGATGCTATTTCCATGTAGCCTTATTTTTTAAAAAATACGCCTATGTACCCAAAAAATTAGCCTTATATCGTTATTTTATCCCAAAACAATTCCTACATTTGTTACTTGTATCTTATCCAATAATTTTTTTTCACTTGTTTGTTTAGTACATGCTGCTGTTCCACCTGGTAAATAGTCGGAATAATGCAAGAGTTAATCACGCATCTCGAAAAAGTAGGAATAAATCACGGAGCAGATACACTCGTCACACTTCGTTAGTCTACAGCTCTACGCTATCCAATCTCCCAATGCATTGGCTCTCCCGTGCATCTCCAAAGCTTGCTGGTCATGCTGTTGGCGGCTGGGTCGTCGTAGTTGTGGCCGCTCCCGCGGAGACGCACGACGGCGCACAGCTCGGCCAGCGATGCCGGGAGCATCCCATCTGCCGGCAGGTCGACCTGCAGAGGGTGCAGCTCGCCAACCCGACTATAATAGGTACCGAGCGGAGCGCCACCGCGTCCGCCCACGACAGCTCGATCTGAAGACCCCAACGCGGCCTTCGGCGCCACCGGCTGTTCCCGCGGGCTGGGGCTCACCGGTCGCGTTGCCCGAAGTCGGCAGGCAAGGCGGCACATGCCTCGCTGCTCCAGTTTCCCCTGCACGGTTGCTTCTTTTCTGCAATTTCGATTACAGGATGGCCCAAAATTTAGTCATTGATTGTCGCATTTGATCTAATTTCAGCAGTAATGGTAGCGTCATTGGGCAACTGAACTGTACCAATAGAGCCAGTTCATCTATTGCGGTTGTCTCGTCGAGATTGGCGGAGAGGGCAGAGGTAAATTAATTATCCTATTTGAAAGAAGAGATAAAAATCTCCATGTTGTAGCCAATTTTTGGGATAGACCATATAAGATAATAGAGATGTTAGTTGCTGATTGGTGGTTTCAGAGGTCTGTAGCATGAGAAATGAGAGGGGAAGCCCGTTTTACATTGTTTGATCTGGGGTACTTGCTATCTAAAATTAGTTTAGAGGTACATAAGTAAAAAAATATGAAGATCAAAGATATATGCAGTTAGCCATGTCAAATAAATCACGTCCAGAAGTACATGTAAAGCAAAGCAGGAACTTACTTAGCTGAACTGATATTTTCTAGCTCCTGTTTACTTATCTACATCTTGAAGAAATTTGATTAGACTCATTAGATTGTCGGTGAGACTTTCGTGTGAGATAGAGAATTATCGAGACGGACCGCTATGCAGAACATACACTTCAGTCTTAAGTCCTGATTTTAGCCTTCAACTCTTTAACCGTCTATCCTTTCACCTATATTTACTGGAGAAAGTTCCACCAATAATAAGTAAACCTAAACATTGATGTCATGTAGTGAAACATATATATTCTTTTTTAACCTCAAAAAAGAAAAGAAACCACCTTACCATGCTCCAAAATTTAATTGGAAACTCCTGTTGCTCGTAGGGTTAGAAAGAAAGAAATTTAGACATGAACCATTGTAATTGTAATGTTCAGAAGAGAGAGATATCCAACGCAGCAATGCACACACCATACCTAAAGACAGCAGTCATATCTGAGAGTTTTAAGATTCATAGCGAATCCAATCTGATTTCGGTAGGCTTAGAAGTCAGCACCAAAGATGAGCTTATATATATCCTTATCGAATTCCGCATTTGAAAAATAAATCAAATTGACAGTTGTACATCTATCTTTATTCAATTTTCTTGTTGATAAACTTCATATTTGCATCCAATCAGCATCATTAGTAAATTTATACCGAAATTTTGACCTTTAATGAATTTCATATGGAGACAAAGAAATTTAAATTTCTCATTTTATTTTCTACATTATTCTGACTTTCACATGTGTTGTCCTATTTTTCGCCAATAGCTTTAAGGTCTGCTTGCTGATTGCTGCCCGCTGGGTGAAACCACATACTTCAGATATCGCACCAATTGTACTACATTAACGATCTCTTCATGTGACTTATTTTCTCTACCAGCAAATTTAGACATAAGAAATAAAATTACCTTGCTTTGATGTTCCCTCGTGCATTGTGTATGATGCATGCTGAATCTGTCAGGTGTGAGCACGGCATGACGCATGGCCAGTTAGAGTGCAACAGCAGCAGCTCATCTCAGATTCAGGCGCTAGCCAGTAGCCAGCGATGATCCCTTGTGGAAGCAGGTCAATACATCGGAATCCCTTGTGGAAGCAGGTCAATACATCGGAAGGGACATCAAGAACGATCTGCGAGACTCATGTCGATGGATACGTACGTACCGGATTACTGGAACCTGGTCTATCTGTTCAGAAAACAAACGGATTTCATCTTCTCTTAGCATATTTGCATATGCATATGTTGTAGGCCCAAACGCCTTGACGGCAAGATCTTGTCGGGGACGCTCGTGGGTCCAGCAGCTTCTTCCAGCAAGCTCATTGCCCTCTCATCTCAGATTCTGCATACTTGCATAATATATACTCGCTGCTACTTTGCTTTTCATCGCCGCCGACATCAAGCAATCAACCTCCTTCATGCATTACGCGACCGCATCTGATCGATCTGATTCTCAGCATGGCCGGCGCCAGCCAGCGGATGACGCAACTTGGAATCCATACCTGTATTGGGCACTTAAATTCATCCATGTTTAGATCATGCCACGACTATGAAAGATGGCAGCTTGTCCAGAAATTTTGCCATGGCGGCGGCATCTTGCAAAAACAACATAACAGGAAACTAAATACAACAGGTAGGGCTTCGTCAGGAGTCTGAGGGTTTCATACCGGTATTTAAGAAAGGATGAATACGTTGCCGTGTGCTTCTCTACTTGCATGCACGCATCTTGCCATAACTCACGATCGATCGTGTTTTGCTTATACACGTTACCAAGCTATACCGGTTGATGGATGCGGGATCTCGGCCGTTAATATATTGTAACCATAGAGTGGTAAATCTCAACCGTTGTTTGTTTGTTCTTTTAATAATATAATAGATTCCTTTGTATCTTTATTTTATCGCATTGTTGTGCCAAGTATTGCCTCTAATAGGAAGATGATGCTAGATTTGGATTTCTGCGCAGGAACAGATTTCTGCTGTTCACCGTTTTAATTCTGTAAAATCACAGAAAAATTATTTAAATCTGAAATTTTTGTGCGTGATCCTCAGATATGTACGCATCTTTCGTTAGTTTAAAGTTTTTCGATCTGAGCAACGTAAGTGCCTCGAAAAAATTCGTCTTTGCGGACTGTTCTGTTTAGACAGATTCTGTCTTTTATTTTTCGCATTCTCTCTTTTACTAGTGTTGAGTGGAATTCTTTTTTAGGGTGAAGAGCTTCACATAACATCAGTGGCAGTAGCTAATGTTAAAAGTAACGGTCATGTTTGTGTCCTTATAGAACATGTGAGTTTTTGATTGTGCACTAACCCTCTAATGAGAATTACTTTGAGTTTGGTGTGGCGGAAGTTTTCAAGGGTCAAGAGAGAAGGATGATATAATGTGATCAAGAAGAGTGAAGAGCTTAAGCTTGGGGATGCTCCCATGGATCACCCCAGCATATTTCAAGAAGACTCAAGCGTCTAAGCTTGGGGATGCCCAAGGCATCCCCTTCTTCATCAGCAACTTATCAGGTCATCTCTAGTGAAACTATATTTTAATTCTTTCACATCATATGTGCTTTACTTGGAGCGTCTGTGTGCTTTTATTTTCAGTATTTTATTTTTCTTATGGTCAACTTGATTGGACCCCAGCATTCTTGATTGGGAGAGAGACACGCTCCGCTTTTTCATATGAATACTCCTATTCTTCACTTATACTTGTTGAGTATTCTTATCTAGCTATTGCTATGCTTTTAGCTCCTGTTTTGCATGCATCTCTTATTCAGAGCTAGTTCTTTTAAAGAAAGTACTCTCTTGCTTCACTTATAATTGTTTGGAGAGTTTATGTTGAAATAAATTGATTGGTGTTTGGTTGGAACAGAAAATGTTGCATGTGGTAGATGGTATAATGGAAAAAGCTTACATATTCTTGTAGATCATGTATTGGATAATTTGATACTTGTCAATTGTTTTGAGTTATCAAGTAGTTCATGTTTAAGCTTTTGTATCATGTAGTTAAAACCTATTAATGAAGAACTACCGTAAAGCTCGTTGAAATTTGGTTTGCATGATTGGTATCTCTAAGGTCTAGATATTTTCTAGTAAAAGGGTTTGGTTAACAAGGAAGACAGTGTAGAGTCTTATAATGCTTGCAATATGTTTTCATATAAGTCTTGCTGTGTCGGTTGATATCCTGTGTTTGCTTCAAATAACCTTGCTAGCCTAAACTCTGTACTGAGAGGGAATGCTTCTCGTGCATCCAAAACCTTGAGCCAAAATCCATGCCATCTGTGTCCACCATAACTACCTATATGTGGTATTTCCTTGCCATTCCAAGTAAATTTTTCATGTGCTACCTTTAAACTATTCAAACTTTATTACTCCTATTTTGTGTCAATGTTTACCAAGCTCATGAGGACGGGGTGGATGTCTTTATGTCAACTGTCAAACAGACTTTACCACCGGACTAGCGGCATATACATCCGCTTATCCATTAATTTTGCAAAAAGAGCTGGCAAATGGGGTGCCCAGTCCCAATTAATTACAACTTTAACCGCTTAATTCTCTTCACATTTTTGCCCTGATTTATCAGTCAAGCAATGACAAACAGTGAAATATCTGCATGTGTAAACAAAAGAGAAAGAGGGATGATCTGCCTTGCTGGTAGAAATAACGTCCTTCATGGGAGCCGCTCTTAAAAGTCTGGTTGGCAGGGGTCATATTGTACTTTCCATTTTCTGATTCGTTGACAATTAACAAACACCTCTCAAAACTTATTTTTACTCTCTATATGATTTCAAAAACTTAAAAAGCTCTAGCACATGATTTAATCCCTGCTTCCCTCTGCGAAGGGCCTTTCTTTTACTTTTATGTTGAGTCAGTTTTCCTACTTCTTTCTATCTTAGAAGCAAACACTAGTGTCAACTTTGGTGCAACAATTTTTATATGCTTGTATATTGCACTTATTATATGCTTTGTGTTGACAAATATCCATGAGATATATATGTTGAAAGTTGAAAGCAATTGCTGAAACTTAAATCTTCCTTTGTGTTGGTTAAATACCTTTTACTTAGAATCTATTGCTTTATGAGTTAACTCTTATGCAAAACTCTTTGATGCTTGTCTCGAAAGTACTATTCATGAAAAGTTTTTGCTTATATGATTCAGTTGTTTGCTCATTATCTACTTGCTAGCAAACTATAGACCATTGACCTGGATCACTTCATTCATAACATGTGCTTTACAATATATTTGATCAAGATTATGATTGTAGCATGTCACCTCAGAAATTATTTTGTTTTTATCGTTTTACCTACTCGAGGACGAGTAGAACTAAGCTTGGGGATGCTTGATACGTCTCAAACGTATCTATAATTTCTGATGTTCCATGTTGATATTATACCAATTGTTACATGTTTTATATACACTTCATAGCATTTTTATGCATTTTCTGGGACTAACCTATTAACAAGATGCCACAGTGCCAGTTCCTGTTTTCTGCTGTTTTTGTATTCCAGAAAAGCTAGTCTGGAAATATTCTCGGAATTGGACGAAACTTGGACAGAACCTCCTATTTTTCCAACACGAAGACGGAGTCCAGAGGAGAGACGGAGGGGGCCACGTGGCACCCACACCATGGGGCCGCGCGGCCCCCCTGCCGCGCCGTGGGGTGGTGTGGGGCCCTCGTGGCTCCGCAGCCGCCGCCCTTTCGCCTATTTATTCTTCCCGACGCGAAAACCCTAAATACCCGAGCCATTATCCACGAAAAGTTCCAGAGACGCCGCCGCCGTCAACCCTAGCTCGGGAGGGTTCAGAAGCTCTTCCCGGCACCCTGCCGGAGAGGGGAATCATCACCGGAGGGCTCTACATCACCATGCCTGCCTCCGGAGTGATGCGTGAGTAGTTCATCCTTGGACTACGGGTCCATGGCAGTAGCTAGATGGTTGTCTCTCCACTTTATGCTATCATGTTTAGATCTTGTGAGCTGCCTATCATGATCAAGATCATCTTATTGTAATGCTACATGTTGTGTTTGCTGGGATCCGATGAATATTGAATACTATGTCAAGTTGATTATCAATCTATCTTATATGTTATTTATGATCTTGCATGCTTTCCGTTACTAGTAGATGCTTTGGCCAAGTAGATGCTTGTAACTCCAAGAGTGAGTATTTATGCTAGATAGTGGGTTCATGCCTCCGGTAATCTGGGAGAGTGACAATAACTTCTAAGATTGTGGATGTGCTGTTGCCACTAGGGATAAAATAACCGATGCTTAGCTTAAGGGTACGCCGTTAGGTCTAATGCATTTGTTTACATTACGCACATTACTTAATGCAATTATCCGTTGCTTGCAACTTAATACCAACGGGGAACTCGGTATGACAACCTGGCGGTGGATTATTAGTCATAGACGCTGTTGGATAACGGTCTATGTATTTTGTCGTAATGCCCACATGAATATCATAGTAATCATCATGTCATATATATGCATTGTCATGCGCTCAATATTTTGTCAATTGCCCAGCTGTAATTTGTTCACCCAGCATGTTAGTTATCTTTTATGGAGAGACACCACTAGTGAACTGTGGACCCCGGTCCATTCTTTTACACTGATAATACAACCAACTGCAAACATGTTCCTTTTCATTCTCTGCAATTTACTACTGTTTTCCACACCATACGTTTAATCCTTTGTTTTCAGCAAGCCGGTGAGATTGACAACCTCACTGTTTCGTTGGGGCAAAGTAGTTTGATTGTGTTGTGTGCAGGTTCCACGTCAGCGCGCCACTGACAACCTTCAGAAGTGATTTCTTGCTCCTACTGGTTCGATTAAACCTTGGTTTCATACTGAGGGAAACTGCTGCTACACTGCTTCATACCTTCCTCTTGGGGTCTCCCAGCGAACGTGTGATCCACGCTATCAGGCAGCGCCGAGGGCGAGTGCGACGACGCAACAGATTTGGCATTTTTCTTTGTAGTGTGTATCCTTCTTGTTTGTTCTGGTTCTTTGCTTGTAGGAGCATGTGTACACTGTTTGCTTGCCTCCCTGCCCGAGAATGGGAAGACTGCGGAGGTAGAGGTTCCAGAGGTTTACTTGGATGCCGAGGATATCTCCCTTGGCTCCGCACACACTCCACTCGACGAGGAGGTGGAGGAGCCTGAACAAGAGGTAGAGGAGCAGCCCTGCAAGCGACGCCGTCTAGACGAGACGAAGTCGACTGCTGGGAATTCGCCGCCTAGGAAGGCATCACAGGGGGATGATGATGACTCGGGTTCTTCGTCACCTGATCCAGCGGAGCCACTGCAGGTAACTCCGCTGCGCACGGCCCCTCCTGTCGGGTCTGACGGCGCGTCAGAGTTTGGCGCGCGATGGGATTACGAGGATCTCGTCAGTGATGAAAAAGCAAGGTGCGCACCCGCTGTTTGCTAGACTCCTTTATCTCTTCCAATTCGTTCTTTTATTTGTAATATGAATTCCCGCTCTATAGTACGGTGTCGGACGTCGATCTTCCTTCGGCTGCTGTCCAAAAGGGTGCTGCCCAAAGCGACACTGATGTGCAGTCGGCCAATCTCGAGGTGATCCCTGCTTCGACTGTTGATGAAGTGGTTCGGACGGAGCCACAGCCAGTCGATGCAGCCGCTGCACCACCTAATCGGCAGGGAGATGTGCCTTCTTCCTCGGATGCTGCCCCACCGATGCACTATAATCACGTAAATGATTTATGTCGATGATTTATCGGGTGCGCGACAGCGCTCCCGATGGGAGTAGCCCCCGAGGCTATGTGGAACTAGTGATAGTTGTGCATAGGCTCAAATCTTTTTGTTGCATCTCTTGTTATATTAAAACTTCAATCTTCTGCAGCCTTTCTTCCACACCATGTTGGAATCGGGTGCTTCGTATGTGCAGATGGAGCTGGAGCGGAACCAGCTTTAGACCAAACTGGAGCAATCGGAGCGTAAGCATCTCACTCTCCGCTATCCTTTTTTCGAGTGTCCTTTTTAGCCTTTTTTGATCTAGGCTGACTGATGTTTTGATGATAGGTGGGTGGAAAGATGCTTTGGACCGCGTGCAAAAGCTGGAGAAGGAACTCGAAACTCAACGCGCCGACACTGAGCAGAAACTGAAGTAGGCGAAGGACCGCGAGGATGCTCTTGTCGGGCGCGAGAGGATGCAGGTGGAGCGACTCCGTTCGCTTGCCGATGTTGTAGGAGGTAACGTGTGTCCATGCTTACTGTATGCTGACGTGGGTGCTATAGATTCGGACGTGATATTGAGTATTGTCTCGACATGAGCTCTTGGCGTTGCACCACCTGCTGAAGCGGATGGTGACTCTCTGGATGAAGCTGTCGGCGCCTTCGATGTTATGTGCACCCGGGTCAAGGACTCTCTTGCCAAGTCCACGGGTGCCCTTACTACGCTGCACAAGAGCATCTTCCCACGGGGCACGCCACCTGCTACCCTTGACGGCTTGGCTGACGTTTTCGGTCCTGGGTCAACCACCCTGGCCGACTACACTCGAGATCAAACGGTACGTGGCTCGGAGTCCGCCTTCATGCTGCTGCTGGGTCATGGGGTTGCTGGTGACTTCGAGAAGGTTGTAGATGTATTTCCGAGGAGGCCTGATGGAAGATGGTCCCCCTGGGGCTAGTCAAATAGCAGGCGACGCAGCTGGCGAAGGACATGGTTGATATGATGGATAGGCGTGTTGCCGCTCGCGCCGCTGAGCGTGCTGCTTGCGCAGCTATGTCTGAGTCGACTTCGTAGTTTGTAGGCTTGACTTTTGCTTTTGCTTTGTAATGAAACCTTGTGCTTTGGGAGATCGTTGAATAAAATCTTGCTTTTGGCTCTTCACTCCTTTGCTTCGCGGGAGCGCTTTCTATGAATACAGCCCCCGAGTGTATTGTTCCGGGACCGCCATTAATCTCGCGGAGCTCTTATGTCTGGTTTGCTTTTTGTACAACCTGGAGCACCTGGTGCAGCGGCTGGTTCCTCATCCACGCTTCAGACGCGGCTTGAAAAGGCAGAGCAAGATCTGAAGATCGCCCAAGGTGCTCCGGCCATGATGAGGTCAAAACAGCCGCAAGCTGTGGAGCGGGAGAGTTACTTGCTCGGGGAGTTGGATAAGGTGAATATGCAGCTGGAATGTAAGTGAACTCGAACAGCCCTCGAGTCCGCTGCTATCCGATTGCTTTCTGTGATTGTCCTTCATTGTTGCGCATGCGTTTGTCTGGATGAGCAAGTAGAGGCAAAGCGCGTGCGCGATCGTTTGGATGGTATTGCTGGCGGCTCGCGTTCTGCCACCCATTTCTTTTGGTCGGACAGGGCGAGGGTCGAGTGCTGGCTGTACTTCAAGACCGCGCCTGGCGTGTTGGTCTTCTGAAACATGCAGGTCTGCTTTAGCTCGGGTGCACCAAGCCTTGTTTCCACAGAACGAGCAGCCACAAGGTCTTGCGGCGTTGTTGAGTAAATTTCGCAACGGCGAGGCGATCAGGAGTTCGTGCGAGAGCAACTTGTGGGCGGGGCCAATGTGGCGCTTGCCTTTGTGCGAGTCCACCATCCACGCCTTGATTTGGCGAGGGTTGCTAGGGGTGTGCCGCCGTTGCCTAGTGGCGGCCGTGTACCAATGGAAGAACATTACCAGGCGACGCTTGGTCCGGCGAATAGTATAGTTGCTCAGATTGAAAAGGAGACAGAGATCCTTGTTAATCAAGCTGCCGTATACCCGAAAGAGGAGCCTGTAGATTAGGTGGTATGCTTGATTTGGCGCAGTCGTGCGCGAGTGTATGTAAATTGATTTGCTGCTTGTTGGCAGTTGTATGCTAAGTCTTCAGAAAAAAAATCTTTCTCGTTGTATGAGATGTTTTGCGTGGCAGCCCCCGAGTATCAAGTATGGCTAGTTTTTGCAGTTTGTAAGATGACTTGGCGCAGCCCCCGGGCATTCGGGTGCGGCCAAGGCTTAGTGAATAGTAGGGCCTGTGCGGCGCAGCCCCCGAGTGTTCGGGTGCGGCCAAGGCTTAGTCAATAGTAGAGCATGTGCGGCGCAGCCCCCGAGTGTTCGGGTGCGGCCAAGGCTTATTGAATTGGAGGGCCTATGCGGCGCAGCCCCCGAGTGTTTGGGTGCGGCCAAGGCTTAGTCAATAGTAGAGCATGTGCGGCGCAGCCCCCGAGTGTTCGGGTGCGGCCAAGGCTTATTGAATTGGAGGGCCTGTGTGGCGCAGCCCCCGAGTGTTCGGGTGCGGCCAAGGCTTATTGAATTGGAGGGCCTGTGCGGCGTAGCCCCCGAGTGTTTGGGTGCGGCCAAGTCTTATATCGACTCTGTAAAGTAGAGGAACATTATTTTGTCGAAATTCCCATATATATTAAGCTAGCAAGCCGCCTCATTAAAAACCTTCCAGTCCACTTAGGTACCCTGGTAAGGAAAAGAGCGCGTCTGAAACTTGCTGCTTTGCCGTTCAAGCATAGTTATTACATCGATGGATGAAGAGCCTTATTTTTGCATCTGTGGCTGAGTAGCCTCTTTGCTAAGCATAAAAACGGCGCAGATGTGCGACGTTCCAAGGGTTGTGGGAGAGTTCTCCTGTCTTCGCGTGCTTCAGGCGGTATGCGCCACCGTCGATGACCTTTGTGATGATGAAGGGTCCCTCCCATGGGGAGGCGAGCTTGTGCACCTTCTTCTGCTTTAGCCGTAACACGAGGTCACCGACGACGAAGGATCGGGTGCGCAGCCGACGGCTATGGTAGTTGCGGAGACTTTGCTGATAGACGGCGGTGCGGGAGAGCGCGATGTCGCGTGCCTCGTCTAGCGTGTCAACGCCGTCTTCGAGAGCGTCCTCGGCATCTGATTCATCGTAAGCGACGACTTGAGGCGCGTTGAAACGCAAGTCATATGGCATGATTGCTTCGGCGCCGTAGACCATGAAGAAAGGAGTGTACTGGGTCGACCTGTTGGGCGTGGTCCGCAAGATCCATAGGACAGAGGGTAGCTCTTCCACCCAGGCGCCTGCTGCGCGTTTGAGAGGTACCAACAAGCATTTCTCGAGGCCGTTGTAGACTAGGCCGTTTGCTTTTTCGACTTGCCCGTTCGACTGTGGATGAGCGACGGAGGCGTAGTTGAGCTTGATGCCTTGGTCTTTGCAGAAGTCACGAAACTCCTCATCTGTGAAGTTTGTGCCGTTGTCGGTGATGATGCTGTTGGGGACCTTAAACCTGAAGATGATGGACCTGATGAAGTTGATGGCAGAGGTGGCAGTCGAGTTCGTGATGGGTAAATCTTCAATCCACTTTGTGAACTTGTCGACTGCCACCAAGAGATGGGTGTGTCCTCCACGAGATGATTTCCTAAGTGGTCCCACCATGTCGAGTCCCCACTGGGCGAAGGGCCAGGCAAACGGGATTGTCTTCAGCTTTGAAGCTGGGGCGTGAGGCTTGGTGGTGAACTTCTGGCAGCCCACGCACTTCCTGACGATTTCCTCGACTTCTTGTAGGGCGGTGGGCCAATAGAACCCGGCTCGAAAAGCTTTGACCACCAGGGCTCCGCTGCTGGCGTGGTGTCCACAGGTACCCGCATGGATGTCGAATAGTATAGCTCTATCGACTTCGGGGTTGATGCACCGCTCGAGGATTCCTGATATGTTGCGTTTGTACAGTTCTCCGTTGATGATCGTGAAAGCCTTGGCGCGGTGAGTGATACGTCGCGCCTCCGTCGTGTCTTCCGGCAGTTATTGGCGGAGCATGTATGCCAGGAAAGGATGTGTCCATGTTGGCTCGATGAGGAGGACCTCGATAGGTTGCCCTGCTTCGTCGGGTGCAGCAGGGTCTGGAGCTGAAGGGTCCAAAATCTCGGGTGTCGGTGTAGAGGGATCCGCAACACGTTTGAGCTTGATCGACCGGTTCTTGATGCGCTCGAGAAAGACTGCAGGTGGTACCGGGGCCTTTGTCGAGTCGATGTTGGCGAGCATGTCAGCCTCCTCGTTGCTTGCGCGGCTCACGTGTCGCAGCTCGCAACCGTCGAAGTGGCCTTCCATGATGTTGTAGAGGTCACGGTATGCGATCATGTTCTCCGTTGTAGCGTCGCAGGCTTTCATTGTTTGTTGTATGACGAGGTTCGAGTCCCCGTAGTCATGAGGCGAGTGGCACCGCAGGCTTTGGCCATTCGCATGTCATGTATGAGGGCCTCGTACTCGGCCTCGTTGTTGGAAGGCTTGGGGAAGTCCATTTGCAAAACGTTGCGTAGCTTGTCACCCTTTGGCGAAGTCAGGATGACGCCTGCCCCTGCGCCCTCGTGCTTCTTTGAGCCGTCGAAGTACAAGGTCCATGAGTTGGACAAGTCTGGTACCCCAGGTAGCTGTGCTTCTATCCACTCGGTTATGAAGTCTGGGAGTACTTGGGCCTTGATTGCGCTGGGGTGCTTATATGTGAGGTCTCTGGGTCCCAGCTCGATGACACACTTGGCGACTCGGCCCGCTGCGTCAGGGTTTGTGAGGATGTCGGAGAATGGTGCCGCGCTCATCACCGTAATCAGGTGCTCGGCGAAGTAGTGGACGACCTTGCGTGATGTCATGAAAACGCCGTAGGCTAGTTTCTGGTAATGCGGGTACCGTTGCTTGGAGATGGACAGGACCTCGCTGAGGTAATATATGGGCCGCTGCACGAGATGAGCATGGCCTTCTTCTTGGCGCTCGACAACAAGAACAGTGCTGACCACCCGATTGGTAGCGGCGACATAGAGATACAAGGGCTCTCTCTCGCGCGGTGCGACTAATACTGGCGGTGTTGCCAGTGCATGCTTGAGGTCCGCGAAAGCCGCCTGAGCTTCTTCTGTCCACTCGAAGGTGTTCGACTTCTTCATAAATTACTGATGAAGCGGCTGAGTGCTGCGACTCGTCCTGCTAGCTTCTGCACCTCCCGTAGCTTGGTCAGCGGTGGCATCATCAAGATGGCCTCTATCTTTTCTGGATTTGCCTCGATACCTCTAGCGGATACAAGGTACCCGAGGAGTTGTCCAGCTGGCACTCCGAAGACGCACTTGGTCGGGTTGAGCTTGATGTTGTAGCGTTTGAGTGCGGTGAAGGTTTCTCGAATGTCGTCAAGGAGCGTGTCCTCTTGCTTGGTTTTGATGACGATGTCGTCAACGTAGACTTGGACGTTGTGTCCGATTTGGTCTTTTAGGCAGGACTGCATCATGCGTTGGTACGTGGCACCCGCTTTCTTGAGCCCGAAGGGCATTGTTGTGTAGCAGTAGACACCATAGGGTGTAATGAATGTTGTCTTCTCCTTGTCGTCGACCTTCATCCTTATCTGGTTGTAGCCTGAGTAGGCATCTAGAAAAGACAGGCGCTCGCAGCCAGCGGTCGAGTCGACTATTTGGTTGATACGTGGCAGCGGAAAGTGGTCCTTAGGGCAGCATTTGTTGAGTGCGGTGAAGTCGACACACATGCGGAGGATCTCTGTGTGCTTCTTTGGGACCAGCACTGGGTTAGCGACCCAATCTGATTTCTTGATTTCCCTGATGAATTGGCGTCGAGTAGTCTTGGCAGCATCCGTCGGGTGCACCTGATGCGCCCTGGTGTCGTTTGTTACATTGAAGGCAGCGTCGGGTGCTTGCTTCTTAGTCTCGGGGAAGAGAGTCCGATCGTTTGACAACGAGAGTTCCCCAAGTTCCTCTTGCATGCCCAATATCTCGGAGATTTTGCTGAATTCTCTGTCACAGTTATCCGAGCGCTCGAAGTTTCCGTTCACGGTGATAATACCGTGAGGTCCTGGCATCTTCATCATGAGGTACGCATAGTGTGGGACCGCCATGAACCCGGCGAACGTCGGCCGCCCTAGGATGGCATGGTATTGCGACTTCCAGTCGACGACCTCGAACTTGATCTTCTCCGTCTTGAAATGCTTCGGGTCGCCAAATATCACATCGAGTGTGCTTGCTCCCAAGGGGTAGACAACTTTGCCTGGGACTATACCGTGGAAGGTGTTCTCGGACCTGGCCAGGTTTGTCAGTGAACGGTTCATTTTTCGCAGCGTGTCGGCGAAGAGGATGTTGATGTCGCTGCCGCCATCCATGAAAACTTTGCTCATCGCATACCCACCAATCCGGGCATCGACTACCAGGGTAGCGTGGCCTGGCCGCAACACCGACGGCGGGTGGTCTTCGCGAGAGAACGTGATGCTGGTTTTGGACCCCTTGAGATACTCGAGTGGTCTTCGCGAGAGAACGTGATGCTGGTTTCGGACCCCTTGAGATACTCGGGTGTGGCTGGTGGCGATGTGGAGGCCAGGTGCACTTGTCGTGAGATGAGCTTCTGCAACCGATTGGATGGTCGTCCTTTCTGTATCATGTACATCTTCCCGAGCGGATCAGGGTATTTGTCTCCGTTGGCAGGAGGAGCTTCTATGAGCGAATTGAGGTGGACTGCTCCTGCCATGTGCCCCGTCGGCTGAGCTGGAGGAGACGGTGCTCCGTGTGCTGCCGTCCCTGGCGCTGTCTGCAACAGCTTCAAGTACTCACCCTGCAGCCGGGTGAATTTTCTACAATCCTTCAACAGGTGGCTGGAGCGTAGCTTTCCGTCTTCTCCTCTGAACATGTGAAACCTGCACTGTTCTTCGAGTTCTTCTGCAGGCGTGCGTGGTGTTCGCGAGTCATCGTGAGGTTTTCGCGGTCGCCATTCGCTCTTGCGGTATCTGTCGTCGCGGTGTCCACCTTCGCGACCACGATCATCTTGTCGAGTGTTGTCAAGGCTTCGGTCGCCGCGGGAATCCGCGTAGCCAGCCCCCACCATCTCGACTCCATATGTGTCGTCATAGTTGCGGGATTTGTGCTTGCGCCTTCGATCGCTGCCGCGGCTATCTCTACGGCCCCAAGCGCCATGGTCACCTTCGCCGTCTTGCGAGTCAGGATACTCGTTTCGCACAGAGTCTTCACCATCCGCCCACTCATTTGCAATCTTCATGAGTTGAGCGATGGTCTTCGGCTGGAGGCGTCCGAATGCTTCTCTGAGGTCATGCCGGATGACTCCGCGAGTGAAGGCGTCGATTGCTCTATCTTCTGAGATTGATCCAGCAGAGTTGCGCATGAGGGTCCATCATCGGATGTCTGCCCGCAACGATTCGTTCGAACGCTGCTTGCACACCCGCAGTTCTTCGATTGTTGCTGGTCGCTTGTATGTTCCAAGGAAGTTCTTGACGAAATCTTCTTGAAAATGGTCCCACGAATCGTATGAGTTCTGGGGTAGGCTTTTGAGCCAGGCGCGAGCTACACCCGAAAGCATGAGCTGTATGTACTGCATGGCCGTAGTGGTTGTGCCTTGCTGGCAGGTGACTGCCATCAAATAGTCCTCCAGCCAGAGGGCTGGGTCATCCAAGCCATCGTACCTGGGATTCTCTGAGGTGAGCTTGAAACCCTTGGGCATCCGAGTCTTGCGAATGCGGCGACTAAAGCATAGTGCTCCGCATGGCTTGAATTCCCTTTCTGAGTAGGAGTCTTCGTCGTTGGCTTCACGGGCAGCCCGCACGGAGCGGTTTCTGTTGACTGTGCGCTGCGTGATGACGTTGCGCGCGTCCTCGCCTTCCACGAGGTTGTACTGGTCACCGCTATTTCGCGTGTCGTGTCCCTCCTGGTCACGGGTGGCGCGGTCACGGTTACTCCGGTCGCGAGTGTCGCGGTCGACGCGGTTGCGGTTGTGATACGTCTCAAACGTATCTATAATTTCTGATGTTCCATGTTGATATTATATCAATTGTTACATGTTTTATATACACTTCATAGCATTTTTATGCATTTTCTGGGACTAACCTATTAACAAGATGCCACAGTGCCAGTTCCTGTTTTCTGCTGTTTTTGTATTCCAGAAAAGCTAGTCTGGAAATATTCTCGGAATTGGACGAAACTTGGACAGAACCTCCTATTTTTCCAACACGAAGACGGAGTCCAGAGGAGGGCCCTCGTGGCTCCGCAGCCGCCGCCCTTTCGCCTATTTATTCTTCCCGACGCGAAAACCCTAAACACCCGAGCCATTATCCACGAAAAGTTCCAGAGACGCTGCCGCCGTCAACCTTAGCTCGGGATGGTTCAGAAGCTCTTTCCGGCACCCTGCCGGAGAGGAGAATCATCACCGGAGGGTTCTACATCACCATGCCTGCCTCCGGAGTGATGCGTGAGTAGTTCATCCTTGGACTACGGGTCCATGGCAGTAGCTAGGTGGTTGTCTCTCCACTTTATGCTATCAAGTTTAGATCTTGTGAGCTGCCTATCATGATCAAGATCATCTTATTGTAATGCTACATGTTGTGTTTGCTGGGATCCGATGAATATTGAATACTATTTCAAGTTGATTATCAATCTATCTTATATGTTATTTATGATCTTGCATGCTTTCCGTTACTAGTAGATGATTTGGCCAAGTAGATGCTTGTAACTCCAAGAGTGAGTATTTATGCTAGATAGTGGGTTCATGCCTCCGGTAATCTGGGAGAGTGACAATAACTTCTAAGATTGTGGATGTGCTGTTGCCACTAGGGATAAAATAACCGATGCTTAGCTTAAGGGTACGCGTTAGGTCTAATACATTTGTTTACTTTACGCACATTACTTAATGCAATTATCCGTTACTTGCAACTTAATACCAACGGGGAACTCGGTATGACAACCTGGCGGTGGATTATTAGTCATAGACGCTGTTGGATAACGGTCTATGTATTTTGTCGTAATGCCCACATGAATATCATAGTAATCATCATGTCATATATATGCATTGTCATGCGCTCAATATTTTGTCAATTGCCAGCTGTAATTTGTTCACCTAGCATGTTAATTATCTTTTATGGAGAGACACCACTAGTGAACTGTGGACCCCGGTCCATTCTTTTACACTGATAATACAACCAACTGCAAACACTGTTCTTTTTCATTCTCTGCAATTTACTACTGTTTTCCACACCATACGTTTAATCCTTTGTTTTCAGCAAGCCGGTGAGATTGACAACCTCACTGTTTCGTTGGGGCAAAGTAGTTTGATTGTGTTGTGTGCAGGTTCCACGTCAGCGCGCCACTGACAACCTTCAGAAGTGATTTCTTGCTCCTACTGGTTCGATTAAACCTTGGTTTCATACTGAGGGAAACTGCTGCTACACTGCTTCATACCTTCCTCTTGGAGTCTCCCAGCGAACGTGTGATCCACGCAATCAGGTTGCCACGGTTGTCATGGTCGCGGTCGCGATGGTCGCGGTCGTCGCGGTTGTGGTCGTCATGGTCGTCGCGGTTGTGGTCGCGTGTGGTGTTGGCGCGCGGGCTCTGCTGTCGTCGCGGTGACCTGTTGCCGCCACCCGATGTGCCTTCGGTTGTTCCGGGAGCACCAGGTGTGAGCGCTGGTCCTGCCATGGCCAGCGAATTGTTCTGCTGGCGATGTAACGCTGCCTTGGGGTCGCCCTCAGGAGGTTGAGTTGCCATCAGGTACGTGGCCACCGAGAGTAGGGCTCCAGAAGTTGTTTTGGGAATGGGTATCCCGTCTTCATCATGCGTCATGAACGAGGATTCGAAGCTGCGGGTTATCTCCGCTCTTTCGTGCTCCGGCGTGTGGTGCACTGGGGACCGGTAGCGGGGTGGCACGGTCTGCCCTGAAGATTGGGTGGACAGCCCGGCCCTCCGAGCACTCGATATGCTAGCTTGTTTCTTGCGCTCCTCGAGCACTGCCCGAAGCTTATCCAGCCTTAGGGTCTCCTGCTACAAGAGGTACTAGTGCGCCATCAGCTCTTCGCGGGATGAGTCCTCCGACATCATGGTGCATTATTGGACAGCTTTTGTCGCCTTAGCCGCCATCTCCTCTGAGATGACGATCGTGGTTTTCCCATCTGGCATGGTGACTGTGATTGGGTATGCTGCCCCGTTGGCGTTGCCGCGAGTAGCTCCATTCGCGGATGCTTCGGGAGCCG
Organism: Poa pratensis; assembly: GCA_947311845.1. Classification (NCBI taxonomy): domain Eukaryota; kingdom Viridiplantae; phylum Streptophyta; class Magnoliopsida; order Poales; family Poaceae; genus Poa; species Poa pratensis. The sequence continues at coordinate 90,560,826 of CAMZMU010000117.1, read as the reverse complement.
CTGTCCTAGTGTTTCCGTCAGTGGGGAGTGACATGTACACCTGGAAGGGTCTGGCGTGCGAAATTTGAATTTCGCCGTCACTGCTGCAGTTGTCGATGGAGACGGAGTTGGAGTTGAGGTAGTAGTTGGCCGGAGTGCGATGCACGTCACAACCGTCGCAGTAGGCGGACTCGAAGTCCGTTTCGACCTCGCTTGACGATTCGAAGGGTGTCGATGCCGAGCTTGGTGCTTCAGTCAAAAACGACGCGACTTCCGCAGCCGATGAAGGCGCGGATTTCACGGTTGAAGGAGACGCGGGCGCGATCGATGAAGATGTAGTCGATGAAGACGGTTGCGGTTGTCGAGACGGCCGGCGTGAACGCCGCAGTCGATGGAGATGCGGGCGTGAACGCCGCAGTCGATGGAGATGCGGGCGCGATCGCCGCAGTCGATGGAGATGCGGGCGCGATCGCCGCAAGTTGAAGCGTGTTCGTCATGTTGAGCACTCCCCACTGATTGACATGAAAATGCATGTTGCCGAAAATCAGATCCGCACCTGAGTGGAGGTCCGCGAACACCGGACGAGAGGCCGACGAGTGCGGGTTGAATTCGAAGGAGCCGAAGTAGATCGGTTTCTCGATTGCCGGCGAGTCGCCGGTTGTTGATGAAGATGAAGCCGCCGAATCCGTAGGTCCAGCGCTAGTCTTTCCCACAGACGGCGGCAATTGACGTGGGGTGACCACATCAAATCCCATGGTTAGGTTACCTAGGGTTTCGTTAGAGGGGGAGAGAGTTGGTAGCGCTAGTAGATCCGTCGGCTGACAAGAAAGAAGTTTACCCAGGTTCAGGCCCCCGGAGGGTAATACCCTACTTCCTGCTTGTCTGGTTATTGATGTCGAGGTATACAATGGAGCTACAATGGTATCCCGGCAAGATGCGATCTCACTAGGATTTTTGTGGCTAGAGTATTGCGTGACCTAGATCGGCGGCCCTCCCAGTCTTTATATAGGAGGCTGGGTCTCGGAAGTCGCATCCGATTAGGTTTACAGGTAAGGTAGGTCTCTACCGACATAAGGCTCGCCTGACTTGGGGCGCACTTCATCTTCTTGGGCCTCCCTCGTGGGCCTCAAGTGTGGTCCGCTAGTAGACCACCGGTTGGGATTTAGTCTGTACGTGCACCAGATATTTTCATGGTGGGGCACCCGAAGGGTAGGCCCACGTCAGCGGGGACATCGGAGGTGGCGAACATGGCGGCGGCGCGTGGAGGGAGGCGACATGCGTGAAGTTTTCGATGGCGGTTACCCTGGCGCGCGTTGTTTTACGTTTTTGGGCACGACCCCAAGTGATCTATATCGCAAATGATCTATTTTACATCACGGGCAGTAGTCGGAGGCTTGTTTTTGCCCTGTAATTAAAAACGGTTAAAAATCTACTCCCTTCGTTTTTTAATATAAGATGTTTTAGCATTTGTCCACATTCACATATATCTAGATGTATGTAGACATATTTTAGTGTGTATGTGCATTCATATTAGTATGCATGTAGACAACATGTTGGATAGCTAAAACTTCTTATTCTACTATATATAAAAGGGGGAAGAAACCGCTGCCTGTCATTCGTCCACGTCGCGCGCAATCCACGGCCGTCCGATCGGCGCGACGGACGGCCGAGATGCGGACACGTCCCCCCCAAACCACCCGGCTACTGTTCATGGCTATTTTTAGCCAATCACGTCGCGCCACGCGTCCCGGTCACCCGCCGGTTGCCCCGGTCGCAGACGGTCACCGCGCCAATTCGCACGAAAACCCCCTGAAAATCCAGCACCAAACTCCGCAGTCCAGCAAACTTCACAGCAAAGGACGTTTTCGTAATTACCGGAAAACTGGAGGACTTTTTTTCAAAAACGTCCACGCATAGCTCTCTTCTCTCCTTTCTCTCGCGCGCGGCGGCGAGGTCGCCGCGGCCGCCGACGCGCGCCGCCGTCCCTCCGCCCCTCCACGGTCACATCCAAGGCCGCAGGGACCTTCCCCGGCATCTCCTCTCCCTCCGAGCGGCAGATCGGCTGCCGGGACGCCGCATTCGCGCCGGATTTCTCGCCGCCGCCCCCGCAAATCGCCGCCACCGTTTTGGTCGCCGCCGGCGGCTCCGGCGACCAAACGGTCTAGCCCGCCGCCCCTCCTGCTCCCCTGCGCCTCCTCTGGCGGCTCCACGCGGTGTTGGCCCGGCGCGCGCTCTCGCCTGCTCGAGCGCGAGCTCGGCAGCGTGCCCGGCCGCGCGTCCGCCGCCGACGGTTACGTCACACGGTGACATCACTGCGGGACCCACATGCCAGCGGACAAACGATTACAGAAAAAATGCTTAAATTTTAAAAATTCATATCTTCGAATTTATAATTCAGAAAAAGATGTTTAATATGTCAAAAAGTTCAGAAAAATGTAAATTATCTGATTATGTCAGATTCATGCATGTTTGAATAACTTTGAACCATGTTAAAAATGCTCAAATTTATAAAATTCCTACGTTTAAATCTATGATAGCACTGATGTGCTTAATATGGCAAAATGTTCAGAAAAATGTAGGCTATCTGATTATGTCAAATTCATGCATGATTAATCAAATTTCATTACTACCACCATAGATTTTAACATATGAATTTCATGATGACGTCACAATAGGCCCAGTCTGTCAAAAAAAAAAATTCCCAGAAACATTTTCACAAAAATACTATATTCATGCCCTGTGGGACCATCTTTTCAAAACAAATTCCACAAAAAATGATAAATGTTCCAAAGACCAGTAGCTCCAAATGCAAATTCATTTCAAAAAATAAATGTACTAAAAAATATTCGCAATACGCTGATCTGTGTTCGAAGAAAGAAGAAAAAAATGTCAACAATTAGAACATTCCAATTTGCATAAAAAAAAGAACTGGAAAGCTTTAAAATATATCCGCATGCTCACATTTCCCATTTGCTAAATATTTCGAACTACGATAAAATATATCTAAATTCTTACAAACAAAAACATGCAGCAAATATGAAAATTTCAATTTGCTAAAAAATAAAATAAAATAGAGAACTCTAAAATATATACACCTCAGAAATTATATTTACGGTCTTTTATTGCTCTAATTTGACGAATATTACTACAAAATCCAAATGAATTTCCTCTTATTACAAATTGACTTCAACTAATGCTCACGTACTGGACACCTCTAATTATGAACTTCAAATAAAAATTTCGGCGAAATACAAACATACATAACCATTTCCAATTTGCTAAACATTTAAAGTTACTCTAAAATATATGAAGACGCTCAAAAAAATGTTCAAACAAATGCAACACATTTGAACAATTCAAATTGCTAAAAAAATGGGGACACTCTAAAATATATCTCACAAATTGCATTCTCCCTAATTATAGAGTTGAAATAAATATTTATGGTATACTACAAATACATCCAAACATTCCAATGTACTAAACCCCTAAAAATTGAACTATAGATAAAAGTATTCTAAATAATGCAAACCAAAAAATTAACAAATGGCCACATTTTTTTCCAAAAATAGTCGAAACTATCCATTCGAGCCCAAACTCAAAAATGTCCACAATTTTTTTTTCCAAACAATTCTACATAATTCTAAATATGATTTTGACATGATTCTAAATAACGCAAACTAAAATTTAACAAATGTCCACATCTTTTTCTCCAAAAAATAGTCCAAACTATACATTCGATTTTGGAATAATTCTAAAAAATGCAGATTAACAATTCAACACATGTTCTCCGGAAAAAATGGCGAACATATCAACGGGGCCACATAAAAATAGATATGCACGAGCAAAATTCAAATTTCAAATACCCATGTGCTTTACAAATTTGTATTCCCCGTATACATCAAAAGGAATTCAAACGCGTTAAACTATTCAAAAACTGAGTGATTTTCGAATTTGAACAGTTTTCGAAACTTTTAATTCACAACAACTTTACGGTTGAATGATTCAAAATTTAATCCCACGGGCGCGGCAGAGCCGCGCTTAGTCCCCTAGTATTTATGTACGGAGGGAGTATCTTACGTGACTCCAATGCGTGTTGTGCGTGAGGGTGGAGCGGAGCGGTGCGTGGTGGGCGTGCCGTGCAAGCGACGCGGGTGCGGGCGGAGCCACCGAACCAAAGAGCGAGACCCAGATTAAACAAACGCAGCTGTTTTCTACGGCGAAAAACAACAATAAAACGGAGGACCGGCTGGGAAAAAATATCCACCTCGTCGGCAGTAGGGATGGCAATGGGTACCCATTACCCGCGTACCCTGCGGGTAAAAACTCTATTAGGATAAGGGTTTGGGAAGAAAAAATATCCATGGGTATATAAATGGGGAAATCTCGTACCCATCGGGCAGAGAGGGTACGGATATGGGTTCGTATAACCCATACCCGCGTACCCATGTACCCTTCTAAATCTGACAAGTGGGTCTCCCAATAATAACCTAATGTACCTACTCATTTTTATGACTATGTGCTGTTTTTTATCATTAAAATGTGTTGTTGTTTATGCACAAGTGTTGTTGTTTACATGTGTTGATTATGTGCAAGTGTTGCTGTTTATAAGTAAATGTGTTGTTGTTTACAATGTGTTGTTGACAATTTGATGCTATTCATACGTATGTGTTGCGGTTTTAAATGTGCTGCTGGTTAAAGTTATATGATTTTGTTTACGACTATTTTCTACTCAATATATTGTGTTGCAAATGCGGGTATTTTTACCCGCGGGTACCCTTTTACCCTGTCGGGTGAAGGGTATGGGAAAAAGTTGTACCCGCACAAGGGTATGGATACGGGTAACGGGCAAGATTGAGTGGACGGGTAAGGGTATGGGGTGGCTCCACCCTTACCCATACCCTGCGGGTGCCATCCCTAGTCGGCAGCAAGAGACGGACGAGCACGCACTTCCTTCTCCCTATCTGATCCGAGGCGCAGAGCAGAGCAGACCCGGCCAAACCCAATCCGTTCCTCCGATTAACATTCCATCGTCAGCGTCCGTCCGCACACCGGAATATTTGCTGAGCAAACACCGGAGAGTAGAGACACAAAGACGGAGGGAGGGAGGGAGGGAGGATCGTACGACTATACTCTGTAATCATAGTCCATCACCGAAGAGTAAAGAACAAGAGAAACCCTCCCCTTCGCCGCTTTATCCCCCACCATTACTCCCCCCGAGAGGAAGGAAGAAGTCCGAGAAGGCTCTGCTCTGGGAGGAGGAGGAGATGCAGCGGCGGCGGGCGCAGACGTGGGCGGGGGTGGGGAAGACGGCGCAGGCGGCGGCGCGCACGCCGCGCTCTTCTGCTTCACGCTCCTCCTCGCGCTCCGGGTCGACGGCCGCACAGACTACTCCTGGTGGTATGTCCCTCTAAACCCTAGCTAGCTAGCGCTCTCCTCCCTCCCCTGCGCCTCGATCTGGTTGGGTTTCGTCTGCTCGAGTTGGGGATGCGACTTCTGGTAGGTGTGTGGACTCTGCTGATTTGCGTGCGGGGGACGGGCTACTCTGTTTCCCCTGGATGTAGATGCAGTCCAGACAATCGAGCGATACCTTGTGTCGGTTTGATTCGTGCGGTGGACACTGGTCTGCTCCTGGGCGTATGAACGAGGCAGGGGGAATGAATGCGATGGGCCATTGATGATTTGGATTTTGGTCTTTGGTTCGTGCCGTGGCCACTGTCTCGGCTTATGATTGTTTTAGCAGCTTTCCTGCTGAATTTGGCAACCCTACTTAAGACCCTGTTGTTCACAATAGCCCTGTGTTTTGGGAAAGTTTAGGGCTCCTATCAGTAGAATAGAAGAATTAACGCAACACAACTGTACTGTATACTATTTCTGTGTGCAGTCACAAACCTGATACCAAATGTTCATTACTTTGATCACCCAGGATTATATTCATCCCGCTATGGCCATTGATGATTTCGATTTTGGTCTTTAGTTCATGGCGCGGCCAGTGTCTCGGCTTATGATTGTTTTCGTGCTGAACTACCGTAGCTTTCCTGCTAAATTTGGTAACACTACTTAAGATCCCGTTGTTCACAATGGCCATGTGTTTTGGGAAAGTTTAGAGCTCCTGTCAGTAGAATAGAAGAATCAATGCAACACAACTGTACTCTTACACTAGCTAGTTTCTCTGTGCGGTGACAAACCTAATGCCAAATGTTCATTACTTCGATCACCCAGGATTATATTCATCCCGCTATGGCTATTTCATGCTGTCACCGCCCGTGGAAGGTTTTCAATGCCGGCCCCTTCATTACCTCATGGGCGTCATGTAAGAATATAGTGCTGATTTGCCAAGCTTGAGTTTTTTTGCATCTTTGTATGCAAGTGTTGTTAGTGTACCATGCATTGGATCTGATATGTGTATGCCTGCCTCCTCTGTGTAGTGGGCTCCTTGTCATTCTGTTGTTGCAGCCCATTGCTAATTGCGTTCGAGCTGCTTCTTTGCATACATCTTGAAAGTTTAAGAGGTATGTTTCTGAAATTACTAGATGGATGAAGCTTTGTCAAATTATATCTTATGTTTTGTTGTCATTGTCAGCTCCACTCTATCGTGTGATGTGATCCCACCTTTCCTTTACTTTTGTTCTTGCCCAGTTAGAAATCATGCAGCTGTTGATATGAAGATTGTGTTCCTTCCTCTGCTGACTTTTGAAGTTATTATTCTCATTGACAATTTTAGGTAAGATGTGCTTCTCTTCTTCTTTGTCTACAATATCAGTACCGGAATTTCCATTTTTACATATATGCATGGGCATGAATTTGAGTGGGCTTGCAGGTTTGCCTGATTGCATTATCTATAATTTTTTGGCTGAAATTGTTCATTCTGTTCGATTGTTGATTCTTCACCTGACTGGATAAGCAGCATAAGTGAAAGCTGTCATGATATACGTTTGTGCGTCCTGCACATTATTCACTATATCTTCTACGGAGTAACTTCCTACTGCTCAGATTGTATATGGAAATCAAGAGAAATAATCTGCCCACTTTTCTTCATGTGGTGCACCGATCAGAAGCAGCTAGATTCATCTTCTCACAACCCCAACTTCCATAAGAAGAATTCATGCTAGGCCAGCTTCAGTAGGGAAATGACTTTGTACACATGGGTGTACTTGTACTATATGATGAAAATAGACTTTGCACATATCAAAAAAATGTGAAAAGTATTCGAGGCTGTACAACACGTGCATTGGCAATTGTTTTTGCAAAAAATATGGCTATTTAAGTACCTCACAAATAAGGCTAGAACTTTTTCAAATGTAGTAACTATAGATGTGCATTTTTGCGTATAATTTATGAATTGTCATATTTTGCATATTTTTATAAGTGTACATGTCATAGCATGCTCCATGTCACTGGTTTTCTCCGTAAATTTTTAAATGTTTAAAGTGCATTTTTGGAAATGATTGCGGCTGCACCCACACATGGAATTTGCATTCGACCTCATTACTGAGCGTTGCTTTAGCTAACAACTGTCATAGTGTGGACAAAGTTCCAAGTAACCAGTTCTTTCTTGTCCCAAATTAGTGTGTTGGAGAGAGTATCAAATAGTTCGTATTTGAGTTCCAAGCATTAGTAAATGTCTACGACACTGATTTTCATTTTAAAGTTCAGTTTCTACTCCCTCTCTTCCTGAAACGAAGGCCGATAAGTCTTCTCAGAGTCAAACAAGCAAAGTTTGACCAAGTTCACAGAAAAATGTCAACAACATAGCTTCCATGTTCGCCCAAAGAAACTTTAAATTCTCACATCAATTAAGAAAAGTGACATCTAAATCGTTTATTTTGGTGGACATAGATCACAAAGGTGCATATTAATTGAATATATCTGGCTGTTACTACTGTGTAAGAAATGCAACTATGGTTCAGCAATAAGCATTAAGAGCTGTATACATAACAGCTCCACAGCTCCATTCCATTGTAAAAGTATCAATAGCTCGTGCAGATATAAATGTACTTTTAGTGTTCCCCTTCATACTGTACATACTAATAAAATGATGTCGTTCACGTGGAAGTAATGAATTGTATTTCTTGAGTTATAAGTAATGATATTTAGCATGTTAGCACCCAATTCTTGAAACTATTGTTGTTTCAATCCCTTCTCGGCCGCTTTTCTTAAAGATCCCCTTGGATGGAATTGTACAATGACAACAAAAGTACTCTTTGTTATTTTACTACAATAGTTATGCTTGTAGTAAGTATGGATCTTAACCTAAATGTTTATTTTTATGGGATGCCCGTTGTTCAGAATGTGTAAAGCTCTAATGCCAGGAGACGAAGAAAGCATGAGCGATGAAGCTATTTGGGAGACGCTTCCTGTAAGTTATCTTGTATTAATGGATCTGTCAGTGGAAACCTTCATTATAATCTTTTATTTGTTATAAACATCTTTTTACTTCATCACCTTCTAGCTTCTATTCACAAGAAAAATAATATATTTAGGTACTAGTGACGCTTAATTATAGAACTGGAGGCCATGCAAAAGACAGCTAACTTTTTCTTTCCTTCGTCGGAATGTAACAATTAAGTGATACCATACAATGCAATATATGACCTCTTCCGCATATAACAGGTTTATATAAATGACTCTATATAGCAAAAAATAGAAATTTAGTCGAACAGTTCATATATGTTGCATCAATTTATCATGGAATTACTGTTGAAATGCACAACTATATTAATTAAGTGTTATTTCTCCAACTATAAGGTTGGATCATTCATTCTCTGTGATACTCTACGTGTAGTGTACAATTTGTATCGACATACTAACTCCCTTACATTGACAGTTTCCAGAACACACATATTTCCACTTTATTTTTTTTGTAATCACCATTCCTCTAGATCGCTGAATAATGTTATTATTTACACTGGCACTGTCCTAAAATTGAAACTTTTGACCACTAATTTCTATCCTAATATATTTTCAATACTCAAGTGGGACATTACATTTTTCAAGCTCCAAGGCTTCAACTATCACTTTCAACCTTAAACTGCAGAACACTGTACATATCAGCAAAATAAAAATAATGATAGTGGGGCCACATCATTATCGTCTGCATCCCTCTTTTCCCGTTGTTCCTTGGACGTGCTAGAAGATAGCCTGATCAGAGATAGGGAGGAGCAGGCCCAGCCATTGATGCTGCCATCTCTGGGATCTAGACCAGAGCCATAATTTGGATTTCATGTTCACAGTCTCTCGAGCAGAGAGAGTGACAGGAGGCCGGGCGTGTGTTGGGCTAGTTATGAAACACAGAATTTCGGGAGGAAACCTCGCTAGCATGACTTTGCATGACGGTACTTCAGGACACCAACATTTGCCACAGGATTAAAATCAAGGATGTGTGGCAGAGAGGGTGAGAGATCTACATGTGAGGCCAGCTATTCTGTTCTGTTAATTTAATTGGTGTGCTGCTGGCAACGTACAGTGAGCAACCCATGTAGATGCCACTCAGGGCAAGAGAGGATTAATAAACTTACTCTGCAATGTCTCATGTCAGCAACCCTTTGTCAAACAGGATGCCACATCAGGGCAACACCCTTCTAGATTGCTGGAATGCTGTTTTCTTAGATGTTTTCAGAGCTGGATGGTCAATTTTAGATAGTTTGGAGTTTATGGTTGAACGCCAAACTTGGAACGTTGAAAAACGGACGTTTTCCACAAATAATAATTCAATGATAGTCATGTATCCAAGTGGCAAGTTTTTTGAACTGGAGGAGTATGTCAGTGCAAATTAATAAAATACAGTCAGTGGAAGCATTTTAAAAGATATTTTCGCGAATACCATGTTCACATGCAGCATGTGTTTTGTTGTTGTATATAAATGTCAAGTTTTTTACAGTTTGACTGCACAGCTTGTAAAAAGTACTAGTCTTTTTTTTTGTTACATATAGTAGAGTAATACACATTTATCTGATATTAAATGACTTCGATTTTGTCACCAGCATTTTTGGGTCGCAATCTCTATGGTGTTTCTTATAGCTGCTACAACCTTCACACTTCTCAAGTTGTCTGGTAAAGTTTCCTGACTTGCCTTCCAATTGTTACGTCTTATTATTAAAAAAATAAGTTTCTTATTGTTTTTTTGACAAATATTCTGTTCTTTGCTTAATGACTATAAGCAAGTGGATGTTTTGAGGCAGCTTCCTTCTCCTATAGGCTCACCAAGTTAAACGAAGAAAAGATGCCATGCATCAATTTTTTTTGCTTGATTACATTCTAAAGTTGAAATGTTGTTTGCCAAGGTTGCATAGGATGGAATGCGTAGGCTTTCTAAAGGTTCTTTATTTGTTCACTCGAGTAGTAGAATGACTGTCACTGTGAGATATTCTTTTGGGCAACTTAGGATTTGAAAGTGAGACAATTGTTCCGAGACTGCCAAGCAGGATTTTTTATGTATAGGTTGTAGAAACTATCTACTCCGTATATACTTTCGAAGCCTATCGGGGTTACATCCTATCAGATCAATATCTAATTTAATCATTTTATTCGTGGGGCTCTTTACTTTGCAAGATATTATGTTGTAATAGTGGCTTCTTGGATATGACAGGAGATGTTGGTGCTTTGGGATGGTGGGATTTATTCATAAATTACGGGTGAGACTGATCTCAATAGCTTTCTTATTTTAACAGCTCGAACCTAATATATCAAATTGTTTATACAGGATAGCGGAGTGTTTTGCTTTTCTTGTTTGTACAAGATGGTTTAATCCCATGATTCATAGGCCTCCTACTCATGGGGAGGCTGGCTCATCATCAACATCGATTAGATATCGTGATTGGGAGAGTGGTCTTGTCCTCCCATCACTGGAAGACCATGAACAAGAGAGGCTTTGTGGCCTTCCAGACATAGGAGGTCATTTCATGAAAATACCACTGGTGGTTTTCCAAGTTTTGCTTTGTATGCGGCTAGAGGTACTTGCCATTAAAATCATATGTATACATTGGAAATATGGCTGAGATTATTGGGTCATCTCTACTTTAGACACTGGGCTGATTTAAAACTGCCAGTGAAATAATATCATTCCTCTTTCTTTCAAAAGAACACATTGCTTGAATTCTTTAAAGCATTGGCAACTAGTTTGAACAGACTTATGGTGTTCAATAGGGTGCTAAATAAAAAGTAAAAACACTTAACTAGCTAGACATTCCTGGTAACTGAATTGGATCCATAGTGATCTTCATAACCTCACTGTTTGTAGCCATTCTTCACTTGATTAGCAGCTTAATTCTATTTTTTTTTCAGGGTACACCACCTAGCGCACGTAACATTCCGATATTTGCTCTTTTCTCCCCACTATTTATTCTACAAGGAGCTGGTGTCTTATTCTCGCTAGGAAGATTGGTGGAGAAAGCTGTTCTGCTATTGCGTAATGGACCAGTTAGTCCTAATTACCTTACAGTATCATCGAATGTCCGTGATTGTTTCGCTTTTCTTCACCATGGTTCAAGGTAGAACTGACAGTTACTATGAGCTATTATTCTATCTATTTATTTTCTTGTTGCCTTATTTTTGGAGACGCGCTATGGGGCATATAAATTATAATAGTATTACCGACTTCTAATATGGTAGCATATGTATATATGTTGTTCAGGCTTCTTGGTTGGTGGTCTATCGATGAAGGGAGCAAAGAAGAGCAGGCCCGGCTCTTTTATACTGAATCTAATGGGTATATTATTATTGATTTCAGTTTGTTCATACGCGTTTATATATATTGTGTTGATTTTCTTAGTTTGCTACTATTTGTCATTGCTTCTATTGTTTACAAGGTCTCTGAAGCTGTATGTTTATTTTCCTTTGGTTGAAGGTACAACACATTCTCAGGCTACCCACCTGAGGTAGTAAAGAAAATGCCTAAGAAGGATCTAGCAGAAGAGGTATCCATTTTGTCGTGCTAACTCTTCGACATTCACTTCATATGATTATCAACAGACGCAATAACTTTCCTACTTATTATTTGCCAGGTTTGGAGACTCCAGGCTGCATTGGGAGAGCAATCTGAAATCACAAAGTCCACCCAGCAGGAATATGAAAGGCTTCAGAATGTACTTTCTCTGACTTGTCCTGGCTCATTTTTCATTGAAATCAATTGTCCGGCTGGTATGTCGTCATTCTCTCTGTTAACAAGGCCAAACAAATTCCCTTCGTTTCAGGACAAGGTACTTTGTAGGATTTGCTATGAGGGAGAAATATGCATGGTTTTACTTCCTTGCCGGCACAGAACTTTATGCAAGTATGATTCAACTGCTTCTTTGCTGTTTTCCATCTTTGCAACTGGGCATTTCAGTCTGTTGATGATTAGAAACTACCATTTTCTTTGCTCGTTAGGTCTTGTGCTGATAAGTGCAAAAGGTGTCCAATCTGCCGTAATCCCATCGACGAGCGCTTGGCTGTATATGATGTTTAAACTTCACTAACTAATCTGAAAATTGCAAATCTGTACATGTGGGTGTGAGATGTCGTGCATATGGGGCTCGATCACAACTTTAAGCTGATTGAGATCTGCACAACTCCAGAAAAGTTTAGCAAATATGGGAAAATATATCTTGTTTAACCAAAAGGAAGGAAAGATGGCTGCTGAGCGTTTTCTGGTCCCAGTTATGCTCTATAAGTCTGTAAGTATGCCATCGGTGTCTTTTGGCTTCTTTTTGTGCCTGATAGATTTTCCAGTTTTACTTAGGTCGTGTTTCAGTGTAAATAAAAACTGTTATGTTGTTTGGATGTTGTGCCCCTTGACCTGGTGTGAGAAAAAAAAAGTGAAGTTCTCCTGGAGTGGCATCTGATGGAACGAAGGTTCTCTTACAATATTGTACCACTTGGTGAAGTGCTTTTTCTGGTCTGGAAAGGAACCGTTCCCAGTTGGAATCCAAATATCTGTATGCTGTGCTCAATGTTTGGTAATCCAAATATCTATACGCTGTGCTCAATGATGGGACTTGCGGTAGAATTTGCACACAATTCTTGGGGCGTCTTGATAGCTTGGGCACCTCTGATCGTTCTGAAGTTCCATGTGTTACAACATTACAGTCGAGTTTTGTATCGTGCGTCGGACAAGAACTACGATCCGTTGGATTGGGTCGTGTTGTCTTCCACTGCTCGTGTCACAGTTTGGAATATAATATACTGTAATAGTAATAAGAATACAGCGGACCCTCTTTGCTGGCCATGTCGTTTGATCCACCAGTGTCGGCAGCCTCTTAGCCACCATGTCCTTTCTCAATTAGCACTACCGCATCATTTCAACTCTCGTTGCCCTGTATGCTTCCTCCATATTGAACCTTAGTTCGTCATGAGGTCTATGACGACTACCTGCAGCCTTTCCTCCGTCCATACCCTCTCTCCATGTTGGAGGAGTGGGTGTGTATTCAGGTCCAACACATTGATTGCCAAAGCAAACTCATGCAAAGATGGAGTGGTGCTTTTGGCTTATACCATAGTGCAACATAAGTTAAAAGTCAAAAACCATTTAGGTGTTTTTGGGGCTTATAAGCCAAAAACAAAAGCTAAGTAAAAAACCTAATCAAACACGCTGTATGGGAGTCAGTCGACAGATCCAGGCGCTCAGTAACCACTTCAACACTTTCTCCATCAACTATGCCCCATGGGAAGCTAATTATGTGCGTTGTAATGGAATCTGTAGTAGAATGTGGATACACCCTGTCCCGCTTTTCTCACGAGAGGAATTGGCCACGAATAGAGGGCACCTGGCATTTCCTCGGAAAAGAAAATTCGTGTTCGTCAAAGGACTATGCGCCATATAAGAACTCGAAACTGAAGAGCAACCCGTTACAGGCTCTTGGGTTGAGGTGGCCATGGCTTGAATGGAAGGACACAAGCAAAATTTGGTGCGGTTTGGGCAATCCATGTGACAATGTAGACATGGACCTTTTCTACTCCGCCACCTCTATCACCGTGGGCAATGGTGCGTTGACACCTTTTTGGGAGGCCCCTTGGCTAAATGGGAGGAAGCCCAAAGAAGTTGCACCTCTCATTTTCGAGGCGTCTAGCTCTAAGAAGTGGAAAATAAACAAAGCCTTGTTGGATAACTCGTGGGTGACAAAAATCAAAATGGATGAGAACTTCACTTTTGACCACGTGGCTCAATTTGTGGACCTTTGGATACTTGTACAAGACGTCAACCTCGACCACGATGTGGATGATGAGATCACTTGGAGGCTCACGGCCAATGGGCAATACACCGCGGCATCGGCATATCAAGCTCAATTCTTTGGTGCAACCTCAACAAACATGAAGCGGGTGGTTTGGAAACCTTGGGCCCCTCCAAAAGTGAAGTTCTTTGCATGGTTAGCTCTACAAAATAGAGTGTGGACGACCGACCGGTTGGAGAAGCGGGGATGGCCGAATTGTGGTCTTTGCCCTCTTTGCAAGACGGCACCGGAGTCAATTAAGCACCTCCTCGTCGAGTATCGTTTCACCGTGTGCATTTGGAGACTCCTTAAGGAGTGGCTAGGCCTACATGCTCTTGACGTCCATTCTTGGCCATCACTCTCGCTTGAAGAATGGTGGTTTAACATGTCAGATAATTCCACTCCTAACCAGAAGGCCATGGCGTCTCTAACCTTGCTCACTTCATGGGAGATTTGGAATGAACACAATGCACGGGTCTTCCGTAACAAGCATGCACCTCCTACAATCGTCTTCGGGAACATCAAGAATGAAGCCCGCCTTTGGGCAACCGCGGGTGCGAAACTTTTGAGAGATTTAATGCCGCGAGAGTAGTTGTTTTGTAACCGCATTTTACTTTCTTGTAAAACTCTCCTTAATTAATAGATTGGGGCAAAGCTTTTGCCCCCCTTTCTAAAAAAACATCCACCTTTTTTTTGACAGGAAACCGGTGGGCTTACAGAAAATTCCAAATGGTGCAAACTGTAAACTATGCGCCATATAGGGGTATCCGTGGACCTCTTCTCATCACACCAGCCCAGTGCCACAGTAGTATGTTTAGGCCATACTCGAATTCAGCCCAGCAAACGTTGAACCGTACATAACCATAAGATTCCATAATTGACGATTTATACATTGTTCGATCGCGACAAACTTGGTGCATCTGTTCCCTAAAAAAAACTTGGTGCATTTGTTCTGGGGACTCCGGTCATACTCTTTCAAGTTATTTTTTGGTGGAAAAACACTTATGTTTTCGTGATTGCATTCAATGGAGAAAAACTCTTTTTTGGTGGATAACCCATATAATCATATTCATAATTCTTTATGTCCAGCTGAACCCCATTTCCGAGTGCTCAAGTTCTTGGAGAAAATAAATGTGGGAGCAATGTTTTGGCTCCCGGATGCATATGCATACTTTATTTGAAATCTATTTTAAACAAATTTTGGAATATAGTTCGTGTGTACATTTTCACATCTATGTTTTCAAAAAATCGTTTCAAGAAAAAAATCTTTTTTTTACCAAAGTAAAAAGTACAATTTTTTGTGCTAACATAAGTTCTTTTCACAAGATTTTTTTTGTCTTTTTTGCACATACCATAAAATATCGGGTTTTTGTGAAACTTTACGAGCGCACATAGAATGTAGAGATATATGCGCGGATTTTTTTTTCCGGATTTTTCGACGTTTCATTTTTTTTGTTGGCAAAGGAGCATATGCACTCGGGAGCCAAAGTGTATTTCTGAAAAATGAAGAAATCACTAGTGAGGTGACGTCACAAAACCATATTTTGTGCGATCACTCCATGTGCCCACGAGTAAGGGTGACAAACTTATAGTGGAAAACCAACTATTGGTTGGATGGTTAGAAGAGTGATTTTTTTCTTAATCCATTAGGAGATTAATGTGAAGCTCCCTTACTCCGGATCATGGGAGTTGTGCGAGTGAGTGTGGTTTGTGTGCCTATGTTGTATCGGGGTTTCATAAAAAGTAGTACTATATTTGAGAAATATAAGGATACATATATGATGTCAAATAATATGATCGCTACTTACAGTTGGATCTAGATATTATTCTAACCGATGTCATAAAAAGAAATATATTTATGATCGTTTACACTTGGATATATCATATTTTTGTATTTCATTAATCATCTGACCTAAAAAGCCACTAATTGACATTAACACTATTTCTAGTTGTGCCACACATCCACACTTCTGTATTTTATCCCGGTACCGAACGGGATGAACAAATGAAATTACCAGCCCTACACACATGACATTTGGTAATTACGCAGAACATTGGTTCCATCCCACATGTCTTGACAAGGAATATGGAGATAGTCTTGACAAGTGACAGAGGGCTCCTCCATTATTTGGGGTTGGTAATACTAGTTAAGTTTCACAAGACTTACGCATACAAGACTGTATTCTTGTACTGTTGTTACGATAAAAAAAACCCACAAAACTCAGTGGAGACAACATTGTGTGTTAAGTGTTAACTTGCACATTGATAAAAAGCACATGTGATATGTGGTTTTGTGTATTTTAATCTTTTTATGCACCGATTAATTATTTCCAAGGAAGGGTCGTACGTCGTAGCCACCCTGACAAGGCGAGGGAGGATTAGTGGGGCACACATATAACACTAACATCTACATATTTGGACATACCATGCAAGGGACATGCTCACCGCCGAACAACCCTGCCTTTTGGGGCAGTGGGAGGTGGCACACAATGTAAAGGATGGTGGCGGCTAGATTGACGAGTCATGATTATGATTTCAAGTGATCTCTTAGATTTTCACACCATAAATATCGGCTCATAGGTCTAGATGCACCCACTGCTTAAAAAATATTTTTAAAAATGTCAAAAAAATTCAAATAAAATTTTAGAATATACTAAATGGCATTTTATGTTAGCACAAAATGTTTCGCCAAGAAAAGGCATTTTTGTGAGCTTGCAAAAAAGATTGGGTTTTCAAAATGACTTTGTACACGATTTTTTTTTGTCTTTTTGGACAGGTTACACAAAATGTCTTTTCTTCGCGAAACTTTTTGTGCTAACATAAAATTCCAACATGTATATCCGAATTTTTCTTTGAATCTTTTGACATTTAAAAGAAATAAAATGTTTTACATAACGGGTGCATCCGCACCCGTGACCTGAAATGCCATGTCCGGGTTGGTCTTCCTCCAACGGGTATCAAAGTAGAAAGGTTTCATCGAGAAATGAGTACAACTCGATTATTTTGTCTGTTAGATAACATAGCATCTTACCCGTTATCTTCATAAACAAATACTAGGTATGTAAATGTTTATATCGAGTGAACAAAATTCGTTTAAATTAAGTATTTGGACCGCTCTTATATAGTACACATATGCCCGTTGTTGGGAGTCCGGTCTATCACAACATAGAAAACGCTTGGTATTGTTGAGGGGGGGGGGGTATCATAATCTCATTTGTTTAATGTGAGTTTTCTTATTTTTATGTTCACTTAACATGTTTTGATTTAGTTTCTAATTTTTATATGTCTATAAACTAAGCATATTACTGCCCAGAAGATGGATCGTCGGTACGACGGGGGTGGTGGCTTTTGAACACGTGTGCATGCGGTGCACGCTGAGGGTTGGCTGGACTGGATGTGTGATCCCGGTTCATCATAGTGTGACTCGGAAATGCCCCCGAATCTAACTGGTGGGGGTGTTGTGTGAGTCTAGAACACAAAGTCCTGATGGCATGATCTTTCTCATTGTCGGGTTTGTAAATGTGGTGTGGTAGCTTCGACTTGTTTGATGTGTGTTGCTAGACATTCGTTGAATAAATTAATAATAAGTGCCGCATGCATCTTTTCATGGATATGCTGGGGTCTCAACTCTCAACCACCTTTTAAAAAAAACACAACATAGTTCAACGATTGCAAAGTGACCGAGCCGTAGCTTGTAGAGCTATGTACCTATAGGCTCAGTTTCTCGCTGACCTATCTCGCAAATCAGATCGACCTTGTCGAAGGTGGAGTCAACGATATTTACCGCCCGATGAATTGTCTATATCGACAGTGTACCTTCCCAACGTTGTTAGGTTATGAAAAACTGCCGTAAAATCTGCTGCAACTCTCTGCAGCTTCTGTCGGACAGCGTTATCCTGTTAACCAACAGTGATGCTTTAGAACCATACAAAAACACTGCTGTTACTACTGTTTTACCACGCTTCCGCTCGTTACTCCCTAGCTAGATCTTCTCGTTTTCACTAGCAACTGTACTAATTTATCATAGTCGAAGAACGAAAAAAAAGTAGGGCGACACTTCATGTGATGTTGCGACCAGCTGGTCCTGAGTTTCTTACTCTCCATGTTTCGTTTCCATCCTCAAGCATGTATAATTGTCTGACTAAACTTCAATTGGTATTGAAGATCATGCTACACACCTTTTTTTTCAGTAAAAAGAAAGAGGCACGAAGAAGACAAACATATTTGCTTTCTCTTGTTGAAGCCATGATCACTTGAGGTTCAAGACATCACATTTTTCTCCACTCTTCAAATCTCGTCGCTTCATGTCACTTATTCAATTTAGTTCTAATCAACATATATTATATATATTGATGCGAGTATCAATTGCTCGAGATGACACCAAAAGTTGATGCACATAATCATATTTTTGAGTGACACCAGTTACCCCATCTAGTAAATATTCATCCAGATTATCCATTTAAAAAACTTTGGATCAATTTCTCTGATGTGTGTCCATTGGCAGACTCAAGATTTTACCAATGTGTATGCCGCATACAAAAAAAAATGATGGGAATTCTTGTAGAATCCATTTATCAATTCAGTCAATGATGGTAATTTTTTCGGTTGTAATATGGTATACAAGCAATAAATAATATGTCATCGAGACCATACAAATAGATCAAACACCATAGTAATAGTTCAAAAGATGCATTAAATAAACTTACAATATTGCTTGTTTGACTTGCCTTCCCCACACTTTCGTAAGGGCGTAAAAGTCTCGATTATATCAGTTTCATCCACTTCGAAGATATATAGCCATTTTCAGAGTCAACTCAATTAGTGGGATTTTTTTTAAATTATTATGATATTTCGTTTCGAAGAAGAAACTAAGAGAGGCTTGATATCATGTGTTCTTTAATAGAGGGGGGTACTTTTAGTGAAGGACTCTTTCTTCTAAAAGTACTATACCTATTTCTACCCATTTCAAAATCAGTAGAATAGATATAGAATTGCATGCACCAAATCACCACTTGGGTTTTAAACTCAAGACCTCTTGATTTTGATACCATGTAGAATTGTATGCACCAATTAACCTGTTCACCCAAAAGCCCAATCCGATGCGAAAATGAGGAAAGTACACTTATACTTCGGCAATAAATACATCAATTTATGTTTAAAAATGAAGGTAAGCATGCAAATTTTTCATGACCATTTATTTCTTCTCATGGTTTGTATACTAACCTCAACGCTCCAAACGGCATCAATCATGTTACAAGTGATAAAGTAGGTGGGTGAAGCTTAATTACAACACACACATGGATCAGCTATAAAAAAAAGACGTGCTAGGGAACGGAAGCAACATATGCCACATAAAAAACAGAATAGATATTCGAAAATAGAAGGACATGTGTCACATGTGTTAACGTCTCCTTGAATTAAATTTTGGTCCAATTAATGACAATCTTTTTCCATGCGCGCGTGTAAGCTGCAAGATGGTACTCCTTAATCTTGGTCCAGATTAATGACTAATATTTTTTCATTCGATTTAAGTTTTTATTGATATGTACTTATAATATAATAATGTGGGTGTATTAATGATCAAATTGATGGTCAAAGTTTTCACGCAAAGCATGGACGTCATGTAATTGCCGATAGATGGATGAAGTAGTACAAAGTAACCTTTAGAAATCATTTTAAAAAGATTTAGTTCTTACAAATCAAACAGCTAAGAAAATTTCCACCGCACCGCCCAAAGCACCCCCAAAGGATTATTGGGGGTCGAACACAAAAATCTGCCACACCGGCACCCCAAGTGTCCGGCCCGACCCAAAATCGTCTGGCACCCCCGAGCAGGCCCATGACTTTGGAGTCCTCTCGGAGTCTCAGGGGTGCCGGACAGTGGCTGGACATGTCCGCCTTGGCTCACAGACAGACGGGCCCCGCGTGTCATCCACACACCGGTCGTTTCACCGGTGTAATGGAGAAGCAGCCTTCGCAGCGGCGCGCCACCGTTTCCCACTGCTTCCGCCCTGCTTTCCCGTGCTCGGTCGACTATAAGAAGCCTCGCTGTGCGGCGCTTCTCACCGTGCTCTTCCCTCTGGCCGTAGACAAACACAGCCCTCACACCACCGTCAACCATGATGCTGGCCGCCTAGCCACCTCCTGGTCGACCGTCACCCAGGCCGCGCGCCATATCGTTTCCCGGCGGAGGGGACAAACCCTCCGTCGTTCGACAATGACGAGGACGACCAGGGGATGTGGAGGACACACTTGAGCTCCAATTCCAGCTGCAGCCGAAGCCAAAGGAGCAGCCAGAACCGCCGCTGTGGCCGGAGCAGGTCGCCGCGATGAACTCCATCCTAACCGCGCGCCGATGAGATGTACCGCCAGGCGCACGCCATGTTTTCCTGCGCGGGTGCCGCTGCAGAGGCGCTCGCGATGCAGCGGTCCATGGAGTCTGCGGCGAACGAGGAGCATGCTCGCTCCTTCATCGCCGTAGAGAGGGTTGCACACGACGAGCTGAACGTTTTGCAAGCGGCACGCCTGGCACGCGAGGCTTGCCATTTTGACGTGACGGACGCCTACCGTCGCTGGGTGGAAGCAACTTTCTAGCGGGCCGACGAAGCACGGGCGCCAGAGATGAAGCGCGGGAGACCGAGACACGGGAGATGGCAGATAGACAGAGGAAGGCGTTGGCCGAGGAGGAGAGGCATCATCTCCGCGCTGTGGAGTGCGCGGTCCGCTAGCAGAGGCGCATGCGTGCGTGCGCGCAACGCGGCAGCCGAGGCGCACGCCATGATGGTGTGCGGCAGGTCGGAGAGGCGCTAGATGGCGCATGTCACCGGCCGCAATGAGCATGTTTCCCCTGGCCCCCACTATTTTGCCGAGGACGGGGCGAACGACGATGAGCCCCCCCCCCCCCCCTCTCGCGGCGATAGACGAGGACAACGCTGGCCCTGCTTCCGGCGTCTAGATTAGTTGTAGTTAAGTTTAGTTAGTTGTAGTTTAAGTCTAGGTTAGATGTAGTTTAAGTTTTAATTTAAATTTTGTTTGTAATGCATCTAATTTCAATGAAATCGTGTCTTTTGTTCGTAATTTGTAAAAGTCTGTCAAATATGAGTTCTTTATTTGGGGGATGCCGGTGGGGGAGGCGACCTGAAAATGGCTAGACAAGTGTCCGACACCACCCAAATGGTTTCCGTTTTAGGTGATACCGGACCATATTTAGGTGGTGCTTGTGGAGATGCTCTAAGCTAACATAGAAATAAATATCTATGCCAAACTTCGTATAAAAAGTTTAAAACCCTAAACATAAAATAAGTAGTCATTTGTAGTTCGAGCTGATCCCTCTGCTAGGACTGGGGCACAACGGCCTGGTTCGGACGCGGGAGTTCCGGGTTTTGGCCAATGGAGCGCCAACCCCGCGCGCGCCCATTGGTGGATGGGACGTCAAGTGAGGCAGCTAGGGTACACTGGCCGCTACAGCCTTTGCAGGTGGAGGCGTGGGATGGGATCATGGGAGAGTGCATGGCATGCATGCCTGCCGCCCGCGGCACGCTCTACCTTGGACCCTCCCGAAAACGTCGGCTTTGTCCCGGGCCCGCCGTCCTCTCCCTCTCTCCTCCTCATCCACAGAGAGGCTGCGTTCTACTATTAACGAGCAACAATGACGCGCGCCATTCTACAGTTGGTCATACTGCCGCAGGGACTGCGCTAGCGTACCCTAGCTTGGACTTGGATTGGATGCATCAACGTGATTAACGGGCGGGCAGGATTACTCGCATTGATAGATCATAAACACAACTCGTGACCGATAAAACGCTTCTAGCGATCGATAATCACGTTTTCTTTTCCAAAAAGGGGTTGCGGCAGTGCGGATCCATCCTGACCTCTACATCAAAATAATGCACACTGACTCCCACAATTTATTAAAACGTTTCAGAGGTTTAATAGTTTACGATTCAAGAATCACTCAAATACAAAGATCAACCACTCAAAAAGTAGTGATGCACTAAACATCTGGTCTTCTAGCATGTAGCCACCCAACTCGGCAGAAGATAGCACATACGACCGTCATCATGCGTGTACATCCGGTATACATGAAACCACGCTGGTCCGCAGGAAGAAGAAAGGACCATAAGTGGACCCAATAATTCACCTTGTTGATAACCTGCAAATAATGAGTAGATGTTGTATTGTTAAACATGATACCATTGCACAGTTCCATATTGCCAAAGAATGGCCGATACACCGATCCTAATTCGAGCTTTGGTAACCTTGTCTACCCCATTCATCCGAGGAAATGACGAATAACCACCACAATTGGGGCTAATTTGTCTGAGACCACCGAAATTGAGGCTAGGGACACAAACCACCTATCTTTGAGGCAGGAGTGTGACAAGGAGCATTGATTCTGAATTTTAGTTGTCTTAACAGCATTTCTGACTGCGCGGTCCCACTGTCAGGCCTAGGTGGCAAAAACAAAACAGAAAAAATAAAAAATATCTCCAAAGAATAAAAAAATATTGCGCGTTGACCCGACCTCCCCTGTCCCCGACCTCCGGCAGACCCCGCCGCCCAGCTCGCCTCCCACCTGCCGGCCACCCCGCCTCCCATTCCCTCCTGTGCTCTACCGCTCGCGCCCCCTTGCTGCGCCGCCCGCCCAGCACCCTCTCACGCCAAGCTCGCTCCACCGCCCGCAAGGTCCCTCTCGCGCCCAGCTCGCTCCGCTCCCTCCCATGGTGGGCGTGGGGAAGAGCAGGGGCGGCGCACCCGTGGGGGAGCAGGGCAGCGCGCGGGGAGCTGGAGGGGCGTGGCGCCGTCGGTGGTGGAGGCGCGGGCGGCCTCGGAGGGGGCGATGGAGAGGACGTAGGAGAGGACGGACGTGCTGCCGTAGAGCGCGGCGACCATGGCGGGCGTGCGCAGGTGGAGGCCGAGGGCCCTGGCGCTGGCATTGGGGGAAGGGCTGTACCAGGGGGAGGAGGCGACGAGGGAGAGGTTGTCCTCCTGCACGCCGTGCACGGCGCGTCGAAAGGCGACGAGGTCATCGGCGGCGGCGAGCTCAAGGAGGTAGGAGGACGGCTGCTGCTGCTCGTGGCTGCGGGGAGCTGCTCAAACAACTGGTGATGCGGCGCGCGTGCGCCTGTGTGGCTGCCGGCGGCCGTCCTCGGCTCCAGGTCCTGTGGGCGCGCGCGGCCGTTGCTCCGACGCCGACGTGCGTGTGCCGGGCCACGGATTTTGGGTATTTGCTAGCTGGTCGAACACGGCCGTCTCCGCGGCGCCTGCGCGAGCAGCTCCCGCACGAACGCGGCCGTCTCCGCGGCGCCGTCCTCGTCTGCCGGCTGGTCGAGTAGCTCTCGCACGGACACAGCCGTCTCCGCGGCGTCGTCCCCGTCGTCCGCCGGGTCGAGCAGCTCCCGCACGGATGCGGCCGTCTCCGCGGCGCCGTCCTCGTCGTCCGCCGGGTCAAGCAGCTCCCCCCGCACGGATGCGACGAGAAGCAGGGGAGGCGGAGCTTGGAGGCGTTGACCTCCCGCCGTCCCCGATTTGGTTTCTTTTTTCCTTTTCTTTGCCACGTGGGCCTGGCAGTGGGTCCGCTCGGTCAGAAATCCTGTTAACAGCACTAATCTGTGAAATCAGTGCAACTTGTCACACCTCTGCCCCAAAGATAGGTGGTTTGTGTCCCTAGCCTCAATTTCGGTGGTCTCAGACAACTTAGCCCCAATTGTGGTGGTTATTTGTCATTTCCTCCATTCATCCAGCCACCAAACATATTCGATACACTAGTTGGTGGGTAAATATTGAAAGTAAAATGCAACAGCGATGACGTGGAAACACACGTTCGTTGGGAGACCCCAAGAGGAAGGTATGAAGTAGTGCATCAGCAATTTTCCCTTAAAATCTATCAAGGTTATCGAACCAGTAGGAGTTGGAAAAGATTTAACACGTTGTCAACGGCGCCAAGATATATGGTGTGTGGACGCGGACCTGCACACAACACAATCAAAGTACTTTGTCCCAACGAAACAAGAAGGTTGTCAATCTCCCCGGCTTGCTGAATACAAATGATTAAACATATAGTGTGGATAATAAATATAAATGCAAAAAGGACACGAGCAAATGAGTGTAGAGCGTGGTGGAAACGGTGTTTTTATCAGTGTGAAAAAATGGACCGGGGTCCATGATACGTCTCCAACGTATCCATAATTTCTGCTGATCCATGCTTATATTATACCATTTGCTACATGTTTTATATACACTTTATATCATTTTTATGCATTTTCCGGGACTAACCTATTAACAAGATGCCGCAGTGCCAATTCCTGTTTTCTGCTGTTTTTTGGTTCCAGAAAAGTTGTTCTGCGAATATTCTCGGAATTGCACGAAACAAGACCGAAATCCCTATTTTTCCAACACGTACACGGAGTCCGAAGGAGAGACGAAGGGGGGCACCGAGGTGCCCAAACCACCTGCTCGCGCGGGATGAATAGTAACTACGCTGACCTATGGTTTGGGCCCTCGGGGGTCCACCGACGCTGCCCCTTCGCCTATAAGTTCCCCCCGACGCGAAAACCCTAAAAAATCCTATCATACTCCAGGAAGAGTTCCGCAGCGCCGCCGCCATCGACGACAAGTTTCGGGGGACAGAATCTCTGTTCCGGCACGCCGTCGGGACGGGGAAGTGCCCCCGGAGCCATCTCCATCGACTCCATCGCCATCTCCAGCGCCGCCGCCACGCCGTGGTTGCAGCGGTCCGTCGTCTCCTCTCCGGGCTGCACCTCTTCATCAACCTCTCCATCAAGTGTGCTCACCATGACCATGTGTGAGTAGTCTCCCCCGAGGCCGAGGGCTCTACCGGTAGCTATGTGGTTTATCTCTCTCTCCCATGGTGTGATCTTTATGTGATCATGAGTATTGCTAGTATCGCTGAATTCATATGTAATGTTTATGCTACTCAAGTGATTGTATCTAGTTTCTGGAGTCATTGTGACAACACGGTATCAAGGTGACAGTGTGGGTACTTGTGTGACTCTATGAATAATTTAGACATTTATCATGGTTTATTCTTGGGAATTGTGGTGTTTGTTTACTCAGACTTTGAGGAGTGCTTTTGCAGCCCTACACATAGTACTCTTGTGTTATCAAGAAGGAGAATAATCCCGAGTATCATTTACTTACATTCAGTTGTGCTAACATGTTGAGAGGTATCACTAGTGAAAGTATGATCCCTAGGCCTTGTTTCTAAGCATTGAAACACCGTTTACAACAAGTTCTGCTACATGTTTGCTTGCTGCCATTTTTATTTCAGATTGCAATTACTACTTATAATCATCCATATTACTTGTATTTCACTATCTCTTCGCCGAACTAGTGCACCTATACATCTGACAAGTGTATTAGGTGTGTTGGGGACACAAGAGACTTCTTGTATCTTAATTGCAGGGTTGCTTGAGAGGGATATCTTTGACCTCTACCTCCCTGAGTTCGATAAACCTTGGGTGATTCACTTAAGGGAAACTTGCTGCTGTTCTACAAACCTCTGCTCTTGGAGGCCCAACACTGTCTACAAGAATAGAAGCGTGCGTAGACATCAAGCTATTTTCTGGCGCCGTTGCCGGGG
This sequence comes from Poa pratensis, assembly GCA_947311845.1. Lineage (NCBI taxonomy): Eukaryota > Viridiplantae > Streptophyta > Magnoliopsida > Poales > Poaceae > Poa > Poa pratensis. The sequence continues at coordinate 90,535,062 of CAMZMU010000117.1, read as the reverse complement.
AGGTAAGGTAAAAGGTATTCACATCCTCTGGCTACTAAGCTATTTTCTAGTACTGTTGCTAGTGTGTGAGTGCTCGAAGTTATTTCCTTTAGATTCTGCAATTATTTCTTTTTGTTTCTTTTTTTTCACTAGTTAGGCTTAATGGAAAACAACAAAAAAATTAGAGATCTTTATGAACTTTATATTGAATTAGGACATGATGCTTTTGAAGAGAAAATTAAAAAACCTATGGAGGCTTGTTTGCATGATGGTAGCAATGGTATTACTATAAATTCTTTGAACACCATTATTGCTAATGCTATGGAAAAGTCTAAGCTTGGGGAAGCTGGTTTTGATGAATATGATATTTTTAGTCCCCCAAGTTTTGAGGAGAAAATTTTCTTTGATGATACTTTACCTCCAATTTATGATGATTATAATGATAGTGGTATTTTGGTGCCACCTACTATGGAGGATAAAGTTTATTATGATTATACTATGCCTGCAATTTATGATGAATACAATGATGGATGTGATACTTTTACTCCACTATTACTAATGAAATGTTATGCTTATGTGGAGAGTAATGATACTTTATGCATGTGGATCATGATAAGAATGCTTTATGTGATAGCTATATTGTTGAGTTTATTCATGATGCCACTGAAAATTATTTTGAGAGAGGAAAGTATGGTTATAGAAATCTTCATGTTACTAAATTTCTTCTCTTTATGATGAAGGTTTTGAGCTTTCTCTTGATTTGCTTTTATTTGCTGGGTACTTTAAGACCTACTGGTCCTTATGAGAGAGGGAGACACGATTTCATATATCACAATAATATTAAGTCTTCTCTCTTTATGTTGAAATTTTTGAAGTTACACTTGTTTTGCATTTCTATGCTAGTCACTTTGTTCTTCATTGACTTGTTTTCTTACAAGACTCCTATGCATAGAAAGAGTGTTAGATTTAAACATGTTTTATATATGCTTCTTGATGCTCTCTTTTATGTTTCAACTCTCATCTTTATGTGGGCATCATAAAAATCACTATGCCTAGCTAAAAGGCTTTAAAGAAAAGCGCTTATGGGAGACAACCCATTGTTTTTATTTTCTGTTATTTTTGTTTTTTTTTGAGTCAAGGTGTTTGTTACTTCTGTAGCAACTCCTTTGTATCTTTATTTTATTGCATTGTTGTGCCAAGTAAAGTTTTATTGAAAGTTGATGCAAGATTTGGATTTCTGCGCAGAGACAGATTTTTAGCTGTCACGATTTGAGCTTATCTCCTGTAGAAAATTAAAAATTCTGTAAAAAATCACGCATCTTCCTCAGATATGTACGCAACTTTCATTAAATGGACCAGTCCATCTGAGCAACTTAAGTGCCTCGAAAAAATTCGTCTTCAGACTGTTCTGTTTTTGACAGATTCTGCCTTTTGTTTTGCATTCGCTCTTTTACGATGTTTGTGTGGATTTCTTTGCTCCACAAAGCATTGGTGGCTGTAGCTAATGTCCAGAAGCTTTGGGATTGATTGTATCATTACAGAATATGAGAATTTTTGATTATGCACTAACCCTCTAATGAGAACTGTCTTGAGTTTGGTGTGAAGGAAGTTTTCAAGGATCAAGCGAGAAGGGTGATATTATGTGATCAAGAAGAGTGAAAAGCCTAAGCTTGGGGATGCCCCCGTGGTTCATCCCAACCATATTCAGAGAGACTCAAGCGTCTAAGCTTGGGGATGCCCAAGGCATCCCCTTCTTCATCAACAACTTATCAGGTCATCTCTAGTGAAACTATATTTTAATTCTTTCACATCTTATGCGCTTTACTTGGAGCGTCTGTGTGTTTTTTTTTGTTTTTGTTTGAATAAATTCGGATCCTAGCAATCCTTGTGTGGGAGAGAGACACGCTCCGCTTTTTCATGTGAATACTCATGTTCTTCACTTATATTTGTTGAGTATTCTTAACTAGCTACTGCAGTGCTTTTAGCTCCTGTTTTTCATGCATCTCTTCGAGCTGTTAGCACTTGTTTATAAATACTCTCTTGCTGCATTATATTATCATTTGGAGAGTTTATGTTTAAATAAATTGATTGGTGTTTGTTTGGAAGAAAGAAAATGCTACATGTAGTAGTTGGTATTGGAAAAGACATATGCATTCTTGTAGATCATTGTCTTGTTTTGATTTGATGCTTTGCAATTGTTTTGAGCTCTCAAGTAGATCATGTTTAAGCTCTTGCATCATGTAGTTAAAGCCTAGTAGTGGAGAACTACCGTAGAGCTTGTTGAGACTTGGGATGCATATTTGTTCTCTCTAAGGTCTAGATATTTTCTGGTAAAATGTTTGAGCAACAAGGAAGACAGTGTAGAGTCTTATAATACTTGCAATATGTTTTTATGTGATTCTTGCTGTACCGGTTTATACTTGTGTTTGCTTCAAACAACCTTGCTAGCCTAAACTCTGTACTGAGAGGGAATGCTTCTCGTGCATCCAAAACTTGAGCCAAAACCCATGCCATTTGTGTCCACCATACCTACCTACTATGTGGTATTTCCTGCCATTCCAAGTAAATATTTCATGTGCTACCTTTAAACTATTCAAAACTTTATTACTCCTTATTTGTGTCAATGTTTTATAGCTCATGAGGAAGTATGTGGTGTTTTATCTTTCAATCTTGTCATTTACTTCTGACAGACTTTCACCAATGGACTAGTGGCATATACATCCGCTTATCCAATAATTTGCAAAAAGAGCTGGCAACGGGGTGCCCAGCCCCAATTAATTACAACTTTCATTAATAATTCTCTTCACATGTTTTGCCCTGATTTATCAGTAAGCAACTTAATTTGCAAATAGACACTCCTCCATGGTATGTGAATGTTGGAAGGCACCCGAGGATTCGGTTAGCCATGGCTTGTGTAAGCAAAAGGTTGGGAGGAGTGTCATCTATAAAGAAACTAAAATACATGTGTAAACAAAAGAGAAGAGGGATGATCTACCTTGCTGGTAGAGATAACGTCCTTCATGGGAGCCGCTCTTGAAAGTCTGGTTGACAAGGGGGTTAGAGTGCCCACTACCATTCGTTGACAACAACAAACACCTCTCAAATACTTATTTTGTGCTCTCTATATGCTTTCGAAAACTTAAAAAGCTCTAGCACATGATTTAATCCCTGCTTCCCTCTGCGAAGGGCCTATCTTTTACTTTATGTTGAGTCAGTTTACCTACTCCTTTCTATCTTAGAAGCAAACACTAGTGTCAACTTTGTGTGCATTGATTCTTACATGTTTACTTATTGCACTTGTTATATTGCTTTATGTTGACAACTATCCATGAGATATACATGTTACAAGTTGAAAGCAATGCTGAAACTTAATCATCCTTTGTGTTGCTTCAATGCCTTTTACTTTGAATCTATTGCTTTATGAGTTACCTCTTATGCAAAACTTTTTGATGCTTGTCTTGAAAGTACTATTCATGAAAAGTTTTTGCTTATATGATTCATTGTTTACTCTTTATCTATGTTAGCAAACTATAGACCATTGCTTTGAGTCACTTCATTCATGACATGAGCCTTGCAATATTATGATCAAGATTGTGTGAAAGCATGTCTCCTCAGAAATTATTTGTTGTTATCGTTTTACCTACTCGAGGACGAGTAGAACTAAGCTTGGGGATGCTTGATACGTCTCCAACGTATCCATAATTTCTGCTGTTCCATGCTTATATTATACCATTTGCTACATGTTTTATATACACTTTATATCATTTTATGCATTTTCTGGGACTAACCTATTAACAAGATGCCGCAGTGCCAGTTCCTGTTTTCTGCTGTTTTTGGTTCCGAAAAGTTTTCTGCGAATATTCTCGGAATTGCACGAAACAAAGACCAAGTCCCTATTTTTCCAACACGTACACGGAGTCCGAAGGAGAGACGAAGGGGGCACCGAGGTGCCCAAACCACCTGCTCGCGCGGGATGAACAGTAACTGCGCCGACCTATGGTTTGGGCCCCTCGGGTCCACCGACGCTGCCCCTTCGCCTATAAGTTCCCCCGACGCGAAAACCCTAAAAAATCCTATCATACTCCAGGAAGAGTTCCACAGCGCCGCCGCCATCGACGACAAGTTTCGGGGGACAGAATCTCTGTTCCGGCACGCCGTCGGGACGGGGAAGTGCCCCCGGAGCCATCTCCATCGACTCCATCGCCATCTCCAGCGCCGCCGCCACGCCGTGGTTGCAGCGGTCCGTCGTCTCCTCTCCGGGCTGCACCTCTTCATCAACCTCTCCATCAAGTGAGCTCACCATGACCATGTGTGAGTAGTCTCCCCCGAGGCTGAGGGCTCTACCGGTAGCTATGTGGTTTATCTCTCTCTCCCATGGTGTGATCTTTATGTGATCATGAGTATTGCTAGTATCGCTGAATTCATATGTAATGTTTATGCTACTCAAGTGATTGTATCTAGTTTCTGGAGTCATTGTGACAACACGGTATCAAGGTGACAGTGTGGGTACTTGTGTGACTCTATGAATAATTTAGACATTTATCATGGTTTATTCTTGGGAATTGTGGTGTTTGTTTACTCAGACTTTGAGGAGTGCTTTTGCAGCCCTACACATAGTACTCTTGTGTTATCAAGAAGGAGAATAATCCCGAGTATCATTTACTTGCATTCAGTTGTGCTAACATGTTGAGAGGTACCACTAGTGAAAGTATGATCCCTAGGCCTTGTTTCTAAGCATTGAAACACCGTTTACAACAAGTTCTGCTACATGTTTGCTTGCTGCCATTTTTATTTCAGATTGCAATTACTACTCATAATCATCCATATTACTTGTATTTCACTATCTCTTCGCCGAACTAGTGCAGCTATACATCTGACAAGTGTATTAGGTGTGTTGGGGACACAAGAGACTTCTTGTATCTTAATTGCAGGGTTGCTTGAGAGGGATATCTTTGACCTCTACCTCCCTGAGTTCGATAAACCTTGGGTGATTCACTTAAGGGAAACTTGCTGCTGTTCTACAAACCTCTGCTCTTGGAGGCCCAACACTGTCTACAAGAATAGAAGCGTGCGTAGACTTCTGTAAGGATTACAATTCGCAGTACAAATCGGATTCTATCTCTAACACTGGGCAAGTTCTGGTCGGCTTCATACTGAACCTGGGCCCAAATGTCCTTTTTCGGCTCCTTTAGGAAGTCGTCGTTTTGTCCTTCCGTGTTGACCTCAAACTTTCCTTCGCTTCGCGTTTGAATCGACTTGTCTTCTATGTCCTTGGGCGTCTTCGCGAGTCCCAATTCAGCTGGCTGCCAGGTCCTTCTTTAATCCGCCATCTCTCAGATTTTTGGGTAGTCAACTTTGCCTACTCCTTTTATTGCCGACTCCTTTTGAGTCGGCTCCTGTGACGACTCCTTTTCTGTCAGGAGAAATGGAGCTGATATTTAGCATAGGAACAGGTGGTTCACAAAATGAGATAAATCCTTTAATGAGGACTCCTTCAGCGAGGTCTCCTTTGTGAGAACTCCTTCTCAGTGAGGTCTACTTTAGTGAGCACTCCCTTCAGTGAGAACTCCTTATTAGTGAGAACTCCTTCATTGAGAACTCCTTTTTAGTGAGACCTCCTTTAGCGAGACCTCCTTTTTAGCAAGACCTCCTTTAGCGGTGACTCCCAGTTTTGTCGTATTCCCTGTCCAGATTAGCAGCCTGCCCTGCTTCTTGTCGTGGCCATAGAATTGGCATACTTACTCGATGAAAACGAGCCAAACATTAAACTTGTTCGTCTCGACGAGACAAGCAACTCAGCGCGGGCCAATTCGCAAAAACAAGTCGTCTTGATGATTTTGCCGGTCCTTTTCTCTGAGGTGCTTTTCCAGGTTGCCAATCCTTCCCGTTGCGAGTCCTGAACCTGGAGCTGATGACCTGCCAAAAACGGGTGCTAACAACTTGATCATAACTTCACAATTCATCGGATCCCAGCAAACACAACATGTAGCATTACATAAAGATGATCTTGATCATGTTAGGCTGCTCACAAGATCTAAACATGATAGCAAAACGTGGAGAGACAACCATCTAGCTACTGCTATGGACCCGTAGTCCAAGGATGAACTACTCACGCATCTGTCCGGAGGCGGGCATGGTGATGTAGAGCCCTCCGGCGATGATCTTCTCCTTCGGCAGGGTGCCAGGAAGAGCTGCAGAACCCTCCCAAACTAGGGTTGAAGGCGACGGCGGCGACGGAACTTTTCGTGGATTTCTGGTTGGGTCTTTAGGGTTTTCGGGATGAGCTGAATATATAGGCGGAGGGGCGATGTGAGGGGCCACCCGAGGACGCCAGACGACCCCCCCCCGGTGCAGCCCCACCTTCTACCGCGCCGAGGTGGCGTCTGGGCCCCCTGGGTACCTCTTTGATCGCCCTTCGGACCTCGTCTTCGTGTCGGTGAAAAACTGGTCCCCGTTGATTTTCGTCTAATTCCGAGAATATTTCCTGACTAGCTTTTCTGAAACAAAAAGACACCAGAAAATAGGAACTGGCACTGTGGCATCTTGGTAATAGGTTAGTTCCAGAAAATGTATAAAAATGATATATAAAGTGTATATAAAACATGTAGCAATTAGTATAAAACATGCATGGAACATCAAAATTATAGATACGTCTCGTTTGAGACGTATCAAACAGCCTTCAAATATCACGAGCGAAAGTGCATGAAATAAACAGGTGCTCAAGAGACTCATTTGCATCACAGAAAACAAATTTCTACACTCTGTCCTTGTCAAAAGTTCTTTTCGATGTAGAAATCAAAGAAATTTTTTATCTTTAAGGGGATCTTCAATTTTCACAAGTATATTTTTCTCAAGAATCTCGTATGTCCATTGAATAGTCCCCATAAAAAGATTTCACAGGAAAAATACCATTCGTCGCCAAGAGCCATTTAACTCTGTCCAGTTCATCTAGTAAATTTACTCGCATTAGCCTTTCAACTAGATGTAACCAGGGTGAGGCTACACTTCGCGCTATGGTGGAGTTTCTTCCGCACCGAGGCGTACCTTGACGGCAGATGGTTGTCGCACATGTCATTGTCATATTCAAACTATGGAAAGGGGAGGAGAACTTGTAGTCGCTATTCCCTGTCTAGAACTGCTAGAAGGGATGGGATGTCGAGCGGTTCTACGACCTCTCCTTCTCTGTTGTAGGGGTTGCCTTGATTTCGACCTTCTTGGATAAGCAGCTCGCTCGTGGAAGATGCGACACACATCCTTACCCTGAGAGACAAGCTAGGTCTCTCTAGATTAGATGTGGAAGCCACCTTCGTTGCCTCGAGTGCTCCTGGCCAAGGTGTTGATCAACCCCATGTCGAAGGCACACAGAGGACCGACCCCATAGGGGATTTAGCCAAGCGCATATCTGAAGTGAAGGTCTATGCCCAAGTAGCAAGGCCGCTTTGGAGAGCCGTTGGGGGGAATAATATTGGGCACCCCTACCGCTTCATCCAGTCGCTCCGCCCCACACACAAGTTGTTAGGCTATGTGCTCGAATTTGTATTTTTTTATTTTTTTTGCCTAGGTAAACTTATAGAACGTTAGTTTGATTGATTCACCCGAGGAACCACACTTCTCTTTTAGCTTTGCAACAAGCAGATGTGAGTTCCCCTCCCCGCTGTGAAGGTTCAAAACCTAGGTGGCAAGTGATATGTGTCAAATGTGTCTATAATTTTTGATTGATTCATGTTATTATTAGCATTGCTGCATACTTTTGTCACCGGAGGCATCTACACCAATGTCGCGAAAATACAATGCAAATCCACCCTGTTGCGATTACGGATCTGGAGTCCTGTTTGGTACTCTGTCGGAGGGGGATTTATCACCGGAGGCACGTGAGTAGTTCATCCTTCTACTACGTGTCCATAGTAGTAGTTAGATGGTTATCTCTCCTTCATGTTTCTCAATACAAAGGTCTCGTGAGCTGCATAACGTGATTGAGTTCCATATCATGTAATTGCTTCTACTGTTGTGCTTGCTGGGATAAGACGAATTGTGATGTTATGATCAGATCGTGCATGTTATATAAATTTCATATTTATTGTTCCAACATGCTCTCCGATTTATGTGTATATTCTGGCCAAGTTTACATGTAAATCTCCTAGATGGGGTATATGTTCGATAGTGGGTTCCACCTTGCTTTCTCATTGCTCGAGTGACAGAAACGTGCAAGTAGGGGTAATGTGTTATTACTACTCCCCCGTTTCTAAATGTAAGCCTTTTACCTTTTTTTGGCCCACATGTATCTACACATGTTTTAGTGGAAGGTTCATGTGAATCTTGCACTAAAACATGTCTAGATACATGTCGACCAAAAAAAGCTAAATATGCTTACATTGAGGAACGGAGGAAGTACTAAGTATAAAATAATGGTCTGTTATCTCTTTTTATTGCTCGTATATTGCCTGATTGTTTATATCATGTAATAAGTTAATTACCCACTACTTTAATATAGTTAAGTTGCTAGTGTTCAAGACTTGCCACTGTTTTAACATAATTAACTTCTCACTATTTTAATATAGTTAACTTGGCATTGATAAGCAGGCGCCACTGTTAAGTTTGTTCTGTTTAAATCTGATGACTAAGTCAAAACTCATTTAAATAATAGCATACCAATAGAAAAAACACCAAATACTACTCGACCGACGATTTTAGTGTTCGCTACTTTTCTGCATTGCACCTTAGGCTGGTCACAGTGGGAGTAACTTAGGTGGTAACATAACACATTTCAAGACAAGTTTACTTATGTGGCATGTAGTTAATGAGGAGAGAGGTGTTTATGGTAACTTAGCTAGTTACCGTAACATCACACTTATCAAGACACAATGAGTCTATAGCCTAATAAATAAGACACCAAACATATGTTACTCTCCCCACTATGGAGGTAGTAACATAGACTAGTAACATCATCATGTTACTACTCTTTGTTACTCCCCATTGTGAGCAGCCTTAGGTGACGTATTAAACTGGAATTTGGTGACACCACACAATCCTAGAGCGGGTGGTGACCTCCATGGACGGGAATGAGTTTATGTCAAGACTCCCATGACAGAACCGACTTAGCAATATCTTGCAGTCAAAACGCGGGTCGGCGGCTCCCGATCCTCAACCAGAACCACCTCAATACGTAGTTAAGTTATTATTTCAGTTAGATTATATTTTAGCATATTTACTTGCAATTGTAATTTTTAATTAATGTATAGGGTCGAGATGCGAGACTTGTTGAATTCCAAGCTCCAGAATGCAACTATGAGATCAATGCCCACCAATATACAAAGGGGTGCTATTTTGCCGATGGCATCTATCCTCGTTGGTCGACATTTGTGAAGATAACATTTTACTTTGCTTCAACGCCAAAAAGTTGTAAGAAGGATGTCGAGCAAGCATATTGGTGTGCTCCAAGCTCGATTTGCTAGTACCCTGCTCAAATATTGTCGATATATCGGATCTGCGAGGTCATGAATGTTTGTGTTATCAGGTATAACATGATCGTGAGTGAGCTCGATACTGGCCTAGTTTTGATCAACAACTTGACTATCAGGTACCCCTTGCCGAGCCACATTAGGGCTTCCTAGTCAAGTTTGCTGAATTTCTCGTCATGCATAAGAAATTCGTGATGAAGGTGTTCATCGACAACTGCAAGACGAATTTCTCGCCATCCCACGGGAGGCCCGGCCCCATAGGTCCGACAGGTGTTTGAGCGCCCCCATAGCGTACAATATTTCAGGGGTGCCAGACACATTAATGCGGGCAACGGTGGTGCTCTTAATTAGTTATGTCTTGCTCATGTGGCTTGCCCAAGAAAAAAAATGGGATACAAAAATACAAAATATGCATTTGGATGTCATGAGATTTCAAAACATAGAAATAATGAAAATGATGCAATCACTACTAGAAAAACCTCATTCGCCGGGTGGGGAAAATACCCGGCGACAGCCGACATTGGCCTCGGCGACAGGTTCGCCGAGAGCGGCTCTCGGCGGAACCATCTCAGCGAAAATCGCCTCGGCGACGACACTTCGCCGGGTGCTTTTTATCGGGGATGCACGGCGACCTCTTCGCCGAGACTTTTTGTCCAACACCCGGCGAAGAAAAGCACATCGCCACCGTCCCTTGTCAGATGGGCGTCAGAGATGTGTCAGAACGTCGCCGGGTGGGGAGGCTACGACACTCGGCGAAGATTGAACACATGGCTCCGGCGAATATCTTCGTCGTGATGCTCTTCGCCGAGTGCCAGGCGTCTTCGCCGAGATCCTTCCTACGACGTCGCCGAACGTTCGCCGGGTGGGGTTTCACCGAGAGCCGCGCGGGAAGTTCGCCGAGGCCGGGCATCTTCGCCGGGTGCCGTCTTCGCCGAGATCCTGTCCAAGACGTCGCCGAAACGTTCGCCGGGTGCTGGTTCGCCGAGTGCCTGGTGGAATGTTCGCCGAGGTTACCAAGTTCGCCGGGTGGGGAAAACACCCGGCGAAGTGGGTGCCAAATGGTCCCAGGTGGTCATCTCGGCGAACAACACAGGCTCGGCGAAGTGTGCTCCCAGGTGACCAAATGGCACCTGTAGGGTGCCTTCGCCGAGTGCCCTGCCCGGTGAAGACGGCTTCGCCGAGTGATTTACCCGGCGAAGTTACCATTTGGTGCAAATTTTTTCTGCTTTTTGCAAATCCCTGCATTTGCAAAAACAGTATAGCAAAATATAATACATATAGCACACCCAGAACACTCCCAGCACACCCAGAACACCCAGAACATTAAAATGAAATACATATAGCAAAATATATCACATATTGTCCAAAAGTACACAAAATATAGTCCACAAGTTCTAAAGCACACAATACAAGTTCAAAATATATCCAGCCAAATGGTTGTTCACACATCATCCACAAGCCAACAAGTTGAAGACAAGCAAGCCCTTAAATTCATCGAAGGCCTCGTGGATGCAATCCTACAAGTTTGAAAATGTGAGCATTAGTTTGAAGACATGAGTGTTCAAATGTTGAGCATTTGGGACTTGAGCTTAATTACCTAGTGTTGCTCGAGGTTGTTGGAGGCCGTTGGACTTGCAGCTCCACCTCCACCATTCTCTCCATCGGCTTGAGCATCCGAAGGAGTGTGGGATCCAGCCGACCGTTGCTCCTATTAATCCCATTAGACGAGTAAGCAAACATGTGATAAATTTGGACTACCCCTAGTCCCAAGAGCACTTACCAAGAGGACTGGGGCAACTAGTGGAGGTACAGGAGGTAAAGAAGGAAGCGTCGCCACGGGCAGCGCCTGCAAACCGAAGAGGAGGGTTAGTATGCAAAGTTGAAGCACATGCTTTAGTTGAAAGAAAAAGTTGAAGCACTTACCGCCATAAGGGCCTGGAGGCATGCTTGTTGGTGGGCCATGTGTGCATGCATTTGCCTGTTGTTCTCCTCTGCAGCCTGCGCCCTCGCTGTAGCCTCCGCCGCCTCCTTCCTATTTTTCTCAACCTCAGCCTAGAGGATTGCAACATGAAAAGATGCGGTCATGGCGATGCAAACATGTACAATAGTGGAAAAGATGGTTGAAAAACAACAAGTACCTCCATTGCAGCAATCTTATCAAGTCCGACCCTTGGGCGGCGCTCGATCTCGGGGGCTGAGCTCGTACGCCTAGCACGAATCTCGGCAAGTGTTGGGAGGCCCGATGAATTGAAGGAAGCACCGCCAATGTAAGGCCGGCCATTCAGCTTGCCTTGTCCCGCGAGCATAGCAACATGGGGGTCGAAAGGCTCCTTCAAAGGATCGGAGTCGGGTCCGTGGACCTCGTTGAACTTGGAGCAGTAGTTTTCATGTTGTTTCTTCGCGGTGTCGGTGATCCACTGCTTGTCCGCGGGTTTCAGAGGATCCAGATCCTTCGCCTTTGGCCTCCGGGTCTCAACGAACACTTGCATCTTCGTCTTTTTGACTCCATCCTTCAACTCCTACAAGTATGACATCAAAAGAAAGCATACAAGTGAGGTCAGAAGAGGTTATCGAAATATTATGGGGCAGAAATAAAAACTTGAATGGAAAGGGAAATCATGACTTCTTACCTTGTGTGCCACGAGGCCGTCGAGTGTGAGGGGGCCTTGACGGTGGACTCCGCGGCCTACCATATTCCGCCGCGCCCGTGCGTCCTTGTTTTGCGCCTTGAACCAATCAGACACCCACCTCTGTACAAGCTTCCTGTAGCAAGGCTTATGGGAGGCTAGCCATGCCGGAATCACCTATTTAACAAAAGACATATCCATATGAGTTGAACTTTTCATCAGTCCTGTGGAGAATAGTATGAAAATAAATGTGGTTACCTTCATGTACTGGGCTGTCGACAGGTGTACGGGGCAAGCCTCCTCCTTGGTGACTGTCCTGTGCATATATTCTGCATAGAACTGTTGAACAGCGGAGATACGGGCCTCATAAATCTGGTCGGGGATGAGCTTCTTCGCCATCTTAATCAGCGCCTTTTGAGCCGCTTCATCTTTACCTTCAGCATCAACGAGAGTGAAGAAGTCCTAACAAATAGTGAGCATAGGATAAAGGGGGTTACCACGGTGAAATCCAAACTGTTGGTATTTTTTACTGGTAAATTTATAGAAAGTACTAACCCAGAACTCGGCGAGCAGCCGGAAGCCGACGTGGCCGTGGACGCTGTCCTCAACCATCGTGAAGTGGGCCCAAGACCTAGCAGGCCCCCTTTCACCGGTGGGGACTCCATCCTTCTTGTAGTCGACCATGCCAGGGTAAAGCTTCTTGATAAGAAGGCCAAGGACGCCTGAAGGTAAGCGTTCCCACTTTGGGCCCACCCACGTGAATGTCCTGCACATACCAAAAACATAAGTTAGATGCTTGTGATGGAAAGGTAACTAAAGTACAAGGTAACAACATTTTAAACCACCACTTACGCATCCGAGGTGACATCAAGGACTCCGTGTGACCTGCGCTCTGGAAAGCCCGAAGGCCCTCGCTGGTACACCTTACCCTCGCGCGCTAGGCCGATCTCTGGTAGTGGATGAGCTGTCAACAGCTCCTCATCCGCCACGGCATCCTCCTCCTCACTCTCCTCACGCCGCTCCTCCGTCTCCTCCTCCTCACTCCCATCATCAGGCGCCTGCTCCTGGTAGTCATCGTCACTAAGCACGGCATCGTCCTCCCCGGCCTGCTCCTCCTCCTGCTCCACCTCCTCAGAGGAAGACGAAGCCGAGGGCAAAGGACTACTCAAGCGAGCAGCAGGCCTACCCCGGGGCGCCTTAGCGCCGACCACCTGAGAGAGAGCAGGATCATCATTATTTAACAAAAAGATCATATATGTATTTAACAAAAAGATTCATGGATTACTTAATTCAATTATTTACAAAATTATAGATTTTACGCGTTGAATGCACTCACCTGTCTACCACGCCGTGCAGGAGTCTCCGCCGTAGCCTGTCGGTCACGCTTCCTTCCAATGACCACACGAGTCCCTTCAGCATTCTGCGCATATAGCTTAGACACGTTGCCAAGCTTTGGCTTCGGGTTGCCCGCCACCTTTTTCTTGCTGGCATTCTCCTTGGAGATACATCTCCTCGCCGCGAGCTGCTTCTCCTTGTGGTTGGGCTTCCCCTTCTGGTTCGCCTTCCCCCCTGCCATGTCTCAATCACCTGTTATCACAAAGAATGAGTTGATTAGTACAAGAACTCAATTAAATAAAAATCATAAGAAGAAATTGCCAAAACTCATAAGAATACAACAAAATGTTACATCACAAATGGTTCGTAGAAAAAATTACATCACAAATGGTTCATAAAAAATATTACATCACAAATGGTCCATAGAAAATATTACTTAAGAAAATCTAATCGACGAGTACAAAGCTTTAGAAGCCCGTGTCTACATTGTTTGGATCATAACTTGGACCAGGATCATCATCATCATCACTATCACGATTGTACCACCAATCTGGAACGTGGTCTAGAGGTGGCTCCTCTACATCGGGTATGTGCATCCGTTCAAGAAGCTCCACGTCTCTCTGGTTGACAACTAGCTCAGCGGCCTCAACTTGCTCATGGTCAACTTCTTCCACATCGTCGTCTTCTTCCATGTCATCGACACTGGGCAAGTTCAGGTTCAATTGGCCTGACAGCCCATCTTCCTGATAGAACTCACCCTGGTAGGTGTTCGGGTTTAGGCGTAGGTGGTAGTCGTCATCGTTAGGGGTTGGTACTTTATTACGTGGCGGTACCGTGATCACTACATCCCAGCCTATTAGACGTTTCACAGTTTTGCATGGGTACGGGAGATAAAAAACTTGGATGGCTTGGTGTGCTAGGATATAGACATCCTCTCCCGTGTAGACGGAATCTCGCTCAACTTCGACCAACCCAATTTCAGGTCTTCGTCTCACTCTCTTTGGATTGAACCAATGGCATTTGAAGACAACAGGGTTCTTCTGTTTGCCGAAATCACAATCTAGTTCAATTATGTCCAAGACTACTCCAAAGTAATCAAGGCCGTCCTTCCCGGGGCATAAGACCCCAGAATTTCTTGTCCTCGGGTTTGGCCGAGTTTTCTCATGATGGTCGGTATGGAAGCGAAACCCGTTCACGTCATATGACTTGTAGGTCTTGACGACATAGGTCGATGAGGTAAGTTTCTTCAACTCGGGCCTCATATTTGGGTCAGATATTCCCTACAAGTGCAATAGGAAGAAGTATGATACGTTAGTGTTGACGAAACGTCTTACACAAACATGGAATGAAACAAGGGGATATTCCCTACTTTTGCTTTGAACCACGGAATGAAACCGCCGCCGCCTTCACCCCCCTTTTTAAAAAGAACCAACTTGTCATTTTCGGTACATGGTCTTCGATGTTTCCAGGTTTCTCTCTCAAATGACCTATGAACGGCCACGATCAAGAAACAGAGTTAGCGCACAAACTAGGAAATGGAAGTGTGCCGAACAATACACCATAAATTGAGCACTTACTCAACGTAGGGATCTACTTCTGTCGTGTTCTTCAAGACATAAGATGTAATGTTCGTCCACTCATCAAATGATAATTTCATCTTCTTGCTGCCACTTGATTTGCCACCGGCCCCAATGAAAATGCTAAGTTCAGGTAGATCTTCCGGGTTGGCCGTGTTGAGACGAGGCACTGGATTATGAACAGTGGTTAGATTGTCACTATAGAACTTAGTGGTGAAGTTTGACACCTCCTCGTTCAGTGTTGCCTCAGCTATGGATGCTTCGATTCTGTTTTTGTTTGAGCCTTTGTGTTGAAGGTCCTTCTGCTCTCTCTCAGTCGCAAACATCCAACGTGTATGCACAGGACCCCCCAATCTTGCCTCGGTCGCGAGATGCACCAACAAATGTTGCATGGGATTGAACATGCCTGGTGGAAAGACAGACTCTAGCTCGCAAATCAACTCGGGCGTCTCTTTCTCTAACTGCTCAATCACCTTGATATCTAATTCTTTAGCACAAAGTCGGCGGAAGAAATAGCTCAACTTTGCCAACACTACCCAAATGGCCTCGTCGATATAGCCTCGAAACATGACCGGCATTATCCGCTCGATCCATACGTGATAGTCATGACTCTTGAGCCCACCTATCTTCAACCCAACCAAATTCACTCCCCTCATTATGTTAGCTGCGTAGCCATCAGGGAAGAATAGGTGGTCCAGGACCCACTGGAGAATTTCTTTCCTTTGGGCCCTTGTTGGGGTGAAACGGGCTTTTGGTTTGGACCATCTTGTTTTTCTGTGCCGGGAGGAGACATGTTCATTTCTGGCCTATCACATAGCAGCTGCTGATCCGCTCTAGCCTTGACATTATCCTTCGATTTCTCGAGGTCCATTAGAGTGTGCCAAAGGGCCTCGGCGATGTTCTTCTCAGTGTGCATTACATCAATGTTATGAGGAAGAAGGAGATCCTTAAAGTAAGGGAGTTTCCAGAAGCATGGAATGTGTGTCCACTGGTGTGTCTCTCCATAACCCACAAAGCCAGTCCCATCTGCATTGGGCACAAGAGCTTCTAGCTGAGCCTTAGTGGCGACACCATCCATGGTAGGTATTGGTACATGAGCATCAACAACTACATCTTTCAAGAACTTCTTTTTGTCTCTCTTGAATCTATGACCAGGTTTAAGGTACTGACGATGCTTATCAAAACAAGAATACTTGCCTCCCTTTGTCAGCCAAACGAAAGTCATAGCCTGCATGCAAATTGGGCAAGGCCACTTCCCGTGCGTACACCATCCGCAGAATATCGCGCGTGCCGGCAAGTCATGCAGGGACGTGTGGTACCAGACGTGCATAGTGAAGTGCGTCTTTGATACGGCGTCGTACGTCCGTACCCCTTCTTCCCAGGCAAGCAACAAATCATCCACCAACGGCTCCATGTACACACTCATATTCTTCCCCGGATATTCAGGCCCTGGAATTATCAGCGACAAGAACATGTTTTGTCGTTGCATGACCACGCCAGGGGGAAGATTCAGCGGAATGACAAACATCGGCCAACAACTATAGTTGCAAGAAGACATACCATATGGGTTGAACCCATCTGTTGATAAGGCAACTGCTACACTCCTGTTATTGCCGGCTTTTGTGGGATACTTCTTAATGAATTCCTGCCATGCAACACCGTCAGACGGATGTACCATCTTCTCAGGACGATACCTTTTCCCATCTATCGGCCATCTCATTTGTTGGGCAGATTCGTTGGTCATAAAAAGCCGTTGGATCCTCGGTATGAATGGAAGATACCGAAGGATCTTTTTGGCTACTGTGAGTTGTGTCTTCTGACCCTCACCGTTCTCGACCTCCATATACCTAGAGGAGTTGCACTTGAGACAGTAATTTTCATTGATGTGTTCTTTTCTAAATAACATACAGCCCTTTGGACAAGCATCTATCGGTGTATAATCCATCTTAAGTGATTTGAGGATTTTCTTCGACTCGTACATGTTCTTTGGCAGAATATGTGACTCCGGAAGAAAAGAGGCAATAACATGCAGGAATGCATCAAAGCAATTAATGCTTACATGATACTGGGACTTGACAGCCATTAGGCGACTTATGGAGTCAAGTTGAGAAACTTTGGTATGGGCGTGGAGGGTTTTTTGTGAGGCAAACAAAGTATCATAGAACTCCTTTGTGCTCTTTTCCCCCTCCCCATCTGCATCTTCGGTTGGAATTTCAGGTGCACGTGCATTAGCGAATTGATCTAGCATTCTATCAGCGCCGGTATCAAAAGCTGTTGATGCCTCCTCGGTGCGCTGTCGCGCGACCTTCTTCCCACGAGCTGGACGCTCTCCATGCATAGTCCAATGATGGTAGTTTGGCATATACCCAGACTTCGCAAGGTGAAAACCCATCTCTTCCTCTGTTTTGCGAAGACCGTTTTTGCAACATTTGCAAGGGCACCAAGTTGACGCAGGGTTTTGTCTAAATGCAAACTTCAGAAACTGTTCTGTCTTACTCAGCCATTCATCAGACATCTGACTCACACTGGCTCGTCCACTATACATCCAATCACGATCCTCCATCTCCAAACTGATTAATGCAGACATATATGTATTTAACAAAAAGATTCATGGATTACTTAATTCAATTATTTACAAAATTATAGATTTTACGCGTTGAATGCACTCACCTATATCTACTAGGTACATCTAAGGCTATCCCACCCGAGTATGTGTAACTTGTGTTCGTTTCCATGTCCTACTCCTATGCAAGACAGAATTTCGGCAGCACCTCCCCGCTGCTCTCCCAATACACGTCTCGACAAAGTTTCGAGAGATTGTGTATCAAGAGAACAACATGGGAGGCGCCACCGAAAATCTGTCTCGCATAGGAGTAGAACATGGAAACGAACACAAGCTACACATACCCGGGCTGTCCAAAACGTGGACAATTCGAAACGGCCACGGTTATAAATGATATAGCTCTTTGTATATAAACATATACCCTGGACAAGGTGTATACATAAATATATACAAACAGCTCTTTATATATAAACATATACCCTTGACAAGGTGTATACATAAATATATATAAAGAGTTTCATCTTTATAACGATAACCCTTCCGAACGGGAGACTCCTAGGGTTACGCGACTTGTTTGGTGAGCTACAAAATAACACAACCTATAAAGAGGAGAGAAAAAGCGTCATTACCCTCGAAGCGTGACCGACAAAAAGACAGGGGAAGTAGCTCCTGCCCGAACCCTGCCCTACAACGAAGCTCCCGTCGTCAACCTTGCTGTTGCACACAATATCAAAAATACAATTAATAACTAACAAATAACCTAACTAACTAAGCAAATTATCACCTAACTAATTAACAAACATGAATTGACTCAAAGGATTCATATAGAGGACTTTCACCTCTAAACTTATCTCATTGTTCAAAGCAATTCAAACTTATGAAATTGCATTCACAATTCAAATTTAAACAACTTGAATTCAATTATTGGACAAGAGTCATAATAATAAAAATTCAAATAATTCAAAGAGATAATTCACAAGTATAAAGTCAAACATATTAGTCTTTTATCTCAATAATTATGGGCAAGAGCAGCAACAGCAAGCCCTCAAACTAGCCAAATTCAAATGACACATTCCACAAATTCAAATACAAACAGCCCACAAATGTTGGATTTGCAGCAATTTAAATGTTGTCTTTTTATAGTTTTCACCTTAGGAATTAACAATAAACAGAGCTACTAATGTTTTAATGAACACAAGCACACTAAACATGTTTTGCTACTGAACAAATAACACAAGAACACTAAATTCAGAAATAAAAAGAGGGAGAGATGGATCAATTAATCATACCTGGAGGTGCTTCAGCTTGTTGAAGAGGAGAAGCTGGCGTTGGGGAAGAGCAGGAGCCGGCGTTGGGGAAGAGCAGCAGCCGGAGTTGATGAAGAGCAGCGACGAACTCGCCAGAGTTGGGGCTGCGGCTGCGGGATGAAGGAGGCAGCAGCGACGAACTCGCCGTGGTCGCGAGGGAGGCGGATGCGGATGCGGGGAACCGCAGGCGCTCGCGGTGGAGGCCGGCCACGCAGCTAGCCCGCCATTGCTCCGGTCGAGGTAGCGCGCGCCTAGGGCTAGGGTTTGACCTCCTGCGGGCGGAGGGCGGGCAACGGCCTGCTTCTGGCGGTGGGTGGTTGCGGCGGTCAGGGAGAGGTGGCGGCGGCAGCAGAGAGGGAGGCGGCGGCTGGGGTGGGGGTGGTGGCGGCGGGTGGCGGCGGCGGGGGCGGGTTGGTGGAGAAGAGCAGCGCGTGCGAATTGGGGATTTTTCGGCCCGATTTGGGCCGAACTTTTCCTAAGTCCCCGCCACATTTCGCCGAGTATCTTCTTCACCGGGAGCCCACCTCGGCGAACACACTTTTAAAATTATATTTTTCCCTGCTATTTCTTTTATAATTACATTTTATAAAATTATACACTTTGTTGTGTTTGGGTGGGCCATGTGAACACAAATAATCTGATTTGGGCTCATGTTATCACATGGTTGCCTCCGTCGCACCCGAAACGAGGGTTTCCGCGTAGAAGAGCATGACCTTCGAGGGGGATAAGTGGGGTTTGTGAAGACGGTCACACCTCGGAGTCTCGATATGTCTACACCAACCTACCACCACAACCTAATGCATATATTAGGGCACCACCCATGTTTTGGTGAGGTTCCGACACCCCGAAGCCCCCGGTTCCGTCGAAACCCCCCCAAAGTAGACCAGAACTCGACGGTGTCGTCTACCCCATCGACGGGCGTCGAAAGGGGGTAGCTCCAAGGACTTTTACACTTGGTTGTGTTTGGGTGGGCCATGTGAACATAAATAACCTGATTTGGGCTCATGTTATCACATGGTTGCCTCCGTCGCACCCGAAACGGGGGTTTCCGCGTAGAAGAGCATGACCTTCGAGGGGGATAAGTGGGGTTTGTGAAGACGGTCACACCTCGGAGTCTCGATATGTCTACACCAACCTACCACCACAACCTAATGCATATATTAGGGCACCACCCATGTTTTGGTGAGGTTCCGACACCCCGAAGCCCCCGGTTCCGTCGAAACCCCCCCAAAGTAGACCAGAACTCGACGGTGTCGTCTACCCCATCGACGGGCGTCGAAAGGGGGTAGCTCCAAGGACTTTTACACTTGGTTGTGTTTGGGTGGGCCATGTGAACATAAATAACCTGATTTGGGCTCATGTTATCACATGGTTGCCTCCGTGTGCTTCTTTCTGATCCGACGGCTCACAAGCGCTCGAAAGAAACACACTGCTGATCCAACGGCTCAGAAGTGCTGGAAGGAAACACACGATCCGTGTGCTTTTCTGCCTGATCTGACGGTTCACAAGCACTCGAAACATACACACCGATCCAACGGCTCATGAGCGCTCAAAGGAAACACACGATCCGTGTGCTTTTTTCTGATTGGACAGTTCTCACTATATATGTAGTCATGGCCTCCATTGGTACAGCACCCCTTCACTCATATCTGCAGCCTAATCACTCCCCATGGCTTCCACCGTACCCACTCTAACCTACTCAGAGGCGGAGGCGCTTTGCGCCTCGAACTACCCATGCCCACCCGGCTACGGCGTCCCCGCTGGCTGGTGGCTGAGCACCGGAGGCGTGCCGGTCGCTCCTGTCCCTCAAGGTTTGGCGCGCCGGGCGGCCATCACGAACCACTACTTCAACGAGCTCACTCCGCAGCAGCGGATGGATCACCGCTGGAATCCCGACTACCGCCCGACTTGGGACGCCTTCTTCTTCACTCGGCGTGAGAGGACGCTCGCCAGGTACGAGGAGAACGGCCCGCCTCCTTTGAACTTCAACGAGGCCGGCCGACGGCTGTGGTGGGCCGGCCGGACACTCCAGAGAGTCATGGACTACATCACGGCCGGCGATAACCCCCGCCTGAGCTACCCTCAGTTTCAGTCCAGGCGAGCGCCGCCCCCGCCCGACGACAGCGACGACGACGGCGGCGACTACGACGACTATGAGCACGAGTATTATAGGCCTAGGCAGGAGTATGACTAATCTGAGCCACATCATTTCTTATGACAAATGGTTCATCTATGTACCCAAGATTGGTGTCATTCCCTAATGCTGGTCGCTACAACGACGACCGTGTAAAATGTATTATTTATCTTTGCATTTCCAACTAATGATCTTTAGCATCTGAATACATAATCTGGTAGAATATATGAGTGAGTAATCTGGGAAACAAAATATACGGTTTCCCCTAGCTACAGCCCTACAGTGATTCACGTTCGAATGACGTTGCATTCACCGTAGGACGTAGCTAGGGAACCCGAATATTTTGTGTTTGAGCGCCACTTTGATCCAATCAGCGGTAAGACGTCTCATAAATGAACAAATCATACGGTTTCACCCAGCTACAATCCCACCGTGGCTGCGATATCACATGCACGGTGGGACGTAGCTGGGTAAATCCGGATAATTTGTGTGTAATATCTAATATAGCTGAAACAAGACACACGGTTTCTCCTAGCTACAGCCCGACACTGATTCACGGTCGAATGTCGCTGCATTCAGTGTCGGGCATAGCTAGGGAACCCGAATGTCTTGTGTTTGAGCTGGGTAAATCCGGATAATTTGTGTGTAGTATATCTAAATATAGCTGTAACAAGACACACGGTTTCTCCTTGGTACAGCCCGACACTGATTCACGGTCGAATGTCGCTGCATTCAGTGTCGGGCATAGCTAGGGAACCCGAATGTCTTGTGTTTTAGCTGGGTAAGCTGGAATGAGTGAGTAAGCTGGTGTAGAGGTGTGGTATTTATAGGCGCAGCTAGGGGTGGGAAGCTGGCTCCAAAAAATCTCCAGTTCACCGAGCGATACACCCGGCGAAGTTGGTGTCCCGGCGAAGAACTGGCGCGGAACGAAATTTTCATTCCCGCCAACAACTTTCGCCGACACTAGCACCCGGCGATGCCAAACCCCCGGCGAAGAAATGGCGCGGAAAGAAATTTTCGTTCCCGCCCATAGATTCGCCGAGTGCCTTCCACCGACAATCCCGGCGAAACAGAATCTTTTTGCGCGGCAGAAATTTCCTTTTTCGCGCCAGGTCTTCGCCGGGTGCGGTACTCGGCGAAATGGAGGGACCAAACCTGCAAGGCGGGCCCCATTGCCAGGCGCCACGTGGTCGTCAGTTTCGCCGGGAAAAACACTTCACCAAGTGTTTTGTGTTGTCTTCGCCGACGTGGTAATCTTCGCCGAGATCTTTTTCTGCACGTAGCCGGTGACGTTCGCGTTTGCCGAGATGTCTCGTCGTCGCCGAGTGTCGCCGTCTCTCTACCGGCGATAGCCCTCTTCGCCGAGGTGCCCCGAAATTATGCACTCGGCGAAGCTGAGACAACTCGGCGGCAAGCGTTTTTCTAGTAGTGAATTGAATGATTCATGTTGAGCAAAGCTAATCTGAATTTGAAGAAAAACGTTTTTACCTATGTAGGTCGAGATCGAGAGAGAGAGATATCACTAGTCATGCGCTGACAAGTCAAAACCGATCATGTACCAAGTTTTCTGTAGATTTCATGGTCGTACACCATTGAAACGACCGCTCCTATTTGTGCTGCTTTATATTCTTGGGGCTAATAGCAAAAGTTTGTCCTATCCTCCCATTTTATCCATAGCCACATGACCTGAAGTGCATTTCGATTCTTGTTCCATGTTGTCTTCTCTTGAAAAAGGAAGGAATATCTGCACCATTCAGCCTTTAGCACATGAACCTTTGAATCATTTCCTCGAAAAGAGACGGAAGGAAACATCACGCGTGCCGAGACCATCGCCTTCTCTCTCTAGAGGGTAGAGTGAGAGATGCAGATGCCCCCTGGGGATCTCCCTCTCCTTTGTCAGGAACCTGGGCAAAATTAGAGAATAAGCCATCTGCTCCAACCCTCTAACGCGTCTGTAAGCCTATAATCAACCACACCCTCTCCTCTTTCTTCTTCTTCTTCTTCTTCTTCCGCCGCCGCTGCCGCTTCTTCTTCGGCCTCTTCCTCCGCTATTCCTCTCCTGGCCTCCTCCATATTTGAGTGACACGCTGCAGAGCGAGAAGGCTACGCTCGAGTCTCGACGTCAAATCGGGCAAAATTAAAGCATGCAAACCAATCCTGATCTTGTACGTGTCGTCTCGTTGCTGGTTTCTGGTGCTGGATCGTGCGTATTTGCTTGACTATATAGCGTGTAAGTGAGCTAGCTAGGTAATCCTTTTCACTCTTATTTTTTTAGTCCTACTTTTTTGTCAGTACTATATACACGATCTGTAGATTAATTAAGAACCGTACAGTTCAGTTTGGATCATGGCGGAGATAGAGAGATAGATGGCCTGCGCCCTGAGCTGAGAGGGCTATCAGGTGTTGTTGCCTCTCCGCCACGGCCACCTGTTCGATCATCTGCAGGGCGGAGTGGTCGGATCGGGCGGTTCCTCATCTGTGAAAATGAGGAGGCGGCGATTGTGTTGTGACCGTGGTGGTGGGGGAAGGAGGAGAAGGTCAGGGAGTGGCGCTGATTGATGGACGCCACGAACAAACGTACGATATGAATAGGAATTGTCACCTGCTGATTTTAGTGGAAATAATCTGGTTCGAGAAGGGACGAGAAGTAAATGGATTTTATTTGATTGGCGCCTTTTGATGATTTTTCTTTTTTGCCGGGAGACGCCTATTGATGCTTGACGAGCCAGGCTGAAAGACAGTCGGCCAAAATTGACCTTTGATCCAATGCACTTTACTAAATTTATCATCAAACTGAAGAACTCATTTTGATCATTTTGAAATATGGCCCTAATAACCATGGACATATAATTCCATTATTGTAACATCTGCCATCACAGATCAAACGGCTAGAAAAGATGGAAGAAAGTGTTGGTGAAACTTTGGATTTGAAATCTATTATACCCTTGTGGGAGAATGGTCCCACTGATTACCATTTACAAAATACTATACAACTTTATTGCTTTGTGATATAAGTAGACCTATAAAGAAATATTCCACGTACGCCAACAAAATTTAGAAAGACTTATGATACTTTGATATATTTTCATTATCAAGTTTGTTGCCGAAATTGTTTTTTGTATACCGCTAAGATCTTGGGAAGTAGAGATGATTTTGTAGTGAGGCGTGAAGACCGATCGCTTCTACACCTCATGGATTTACCATAGCCAATGGAAGCTATCATTGCCACAACCAACAGGGTACAACTTATTAAACCGGTAAGGAAGCTGGGCTCACCTAGAGGAATTTTGCACTGTCATAACACTTGCTTTGGCCTACTCTTTATTCCGTTATTCATAGATATTCATGAACTGTATAATTTGGCTTCCCTAAAATAAAACCGGGCTCGGATATATATCTCACTATGTATAGAATTCAGATGATCACTAAGTAACTGAAGCTTGGACCATTACAGTTTCTCACACAAAATTATACGGGGGCTGTCATGAACGTGTGCTTCAATACTATTGTAAATATTAATAAAACGTAGAACTACAAAAATAATTGTCAAAATATGTATTGAGAACTATGTATATGTTCAAAACGATATCCAACAATTTGAACCTTTGACCATATATTTGTAACATGGAACATTATTGTTAGATTGCCATGAAAAGTTTGCTTCCACCCGCTAGATTTATACCATCTTTTGAAACATATAATTATAAACTAATGATAAAAGTATGTGTAACAAAAAGATAAGTAAACAGAACTCGGGTACCATCGAAACATTGGTTGGATTCTAATTTAGTGACTGATTTATTTTCACATCAAGCAAAAATTGTGTGTTCAACTCTGAAATGACAAAGGACATCAACAACAGTATTATTGTGCCTAGAAGACCGCCATAGTAAGTATGTTAGATACATGCATTATATGGGAACATTTATAAGCACATTTAAAATAATATAAACTCTAGCGTCAACATGAGAAACTTAACTCTAGCATAAGCATGAGAAACTTGGTCAATAATATTACTATTTCTTGTTGTGCTGCAGCAAATAAACACATTCCTAGTACCTTGTGCTGGGAACTGCTTGTGTATCGAGGTGAAAAATGACATTTTTGATCTCAACATCATTTAATAGATGAGATTTGGCAATTTTCTTGACAGTGCATTGGTGGATACTGGGCGTATATGTCGAAGGCATATTCGCTCCTGTCACTAAGACATCCCGTAGAAAGGTACTACTCATAAATATTAGATTTCATGTAAGAAAATATGGATGCCCGCACTATTTTTTATTTGACACATCACGAGTTTGGTCCACGTACCTGTATAGTTTGACTTCGTCGATTTTCATGTGCTAATAGTAATCCATACTCAATGGGATATAACCGTTATTACTTATGAGTTCAGACAAACCATTGCAAGTTAACTTGGAGAACCACATACCACAATGATGCTATGAGCCTATGAATATCAACTACCACTACATTCCAAATTATAATATGTTCTACTTTTTTCCGAATCGCATGTATAGACGTGTTTTGGTATGTATGTTCACCTTTTCCGTTCATATGCAGTCCATATTAAAATATCTAAAACAATTTATAATTTGGAACGGAGGGAGTAGTATCTATAATCTTTCAACAATTAATATTGTGATCTATATGTTAGGACAGCTTCAGCAAGTGAACATTTCTACTACATATGATTATTAATACTGGATCATTAAAATTGAAGTCTTCTCTGCAGATCCGATCATGTGCTTTCTGCAAGTAGGTTTAGTAAGGCCATATGCATATATTTTCTGCAAGTAGAATTTACTTTCAGCTAGTTGTTGCCTGAAGGACAATGTGGTATGTCCATGCACCTTGCGCGCGTGTTTTGCTGAAGAACTTAACTTCGTTATGAATACATGCATTCTCCGATTGGCTAGCGGCTGGCAGGCTAGGCTGAAGCGCTGAACAGTCATCTTGTACTGTGCTGCGAAAAGTACGTAGTCCTGGTGAGGTACGTATTGCATGTTCATATATACAATTGCCTTGGTCTTTCTTAACCGAAGTACTTCAGAATGACAAGACAAGATACATATGCACACTGTTTGTCCTAATTTCTTCTAGTACAGCATGCATGTGACCTTTGAGGCAAGCTGTTGGTCGACGTGCATGCAATTAATCGATGATGTACATTTTCGCGCAGAAATAATTATTTTTACTGCTACTGCTGGCCCATCGTGCAGCACTGTGATTCCTGGTCTAATTAAATTCCTTCATGGGAGAAGCTAGATGCTGCATGTGGAGTAGATAACTCGTATGTTGGTATATGCCTATTTAATTTTCCCAATTTTTTCTCTATATCTAGTTCGACTTTTTGTAAGAAGAAAATCATGTGCAAATAAGCAAGCTGGTGGATTTGCAGCTTAGTTGTTTTACCTTTCTTCAAACAGCATTAACATATATTTTTCGACACAAACACAATAATGCACAGATAGACTCTCAAGTGAAACTACAAGTTATCTAGCAATGTTTGCTTGCCTTCTCTTAGACTAGGCTAACTAGCTTACTAGCCCCTATGCATGATCAAGCAAAATATGAATGATTCTTGATATTTGGTAGTACTCCCTCCTTGCCATAATATAGTGATATGATATTTTATTAAAGTCAGTAAACTTTCACCAAGTTTATTGAAAAAATTGTCTATTTCTACAATACTAAATGTATACCATATGAAAATATACTTCATGATGAATCCAATGGTATTAATGTGGTGTTTTAGATGTTGATATTTTATATAAACTTGGTAAAGGTTTACATGATTTGACTTTAAAAAAATCTCATATGCACTAGATTTGTGGCAAGGAGGGAGTATTAACCGACCAGGTGTTTGCATATATGAGTTATATCTTGTATCATCTTTTGAGATGAAATGCTCTTATTTTTAGGAATTATTGTGACTAATCGAATAAGGTCTATTTTGTTTCATGAATTAGTGAATCCTCCATCAGTTCTTACAATTTGATCCCGAGAAAATGGTGGTAAGCTTATTAGAAATTTTTAGATTATTTATAATGAAACGACTTTCTTTAATAAAAAATGTCTGCATGCCTTAAAGAAATATATATTGAATCATGGCTTATGTGCAATACAAAAAGACATTAGTATATTTGAAAATACCACAGACTTAGCGACACTA
Source organism: Poa pratensis (assembly GCA_947311845.1). Lineage (NCBI taxonomy): Eukaryota > Viridiplantae > Streptophyta > Magnoliopsida > Poales > Poaceae > Poa > Poa pratensis. The sequence continues at coordinate 90,507,904 of CAMZMU010000117.1, read as the reverse complement.
AAATGTTATTTTCAATGAAAGCATGCTTGTTATTCAACCAGTAGACCTGTAAATGAAATGATATTAAGCAACTATCATATTTGATGTCCTCGAGTGGGAGAAAAATAGTGCTCACATACTATTATATATGGCTGATATAGCTCTCGTTTAAATTCCTATGTAATTATATGTGGTATGAAAATGAAGAACCTGTGTAAAATCTAAATTAACTAACAAAACTAAGGGTATGAATACATACTCCGCAGTAGAGTAATATTATGGAAGGACTATCAAAGTATACACATGTTCAACCATATATGACACATATCAAGGGTATTAGAAAAGGCGTATAATGTTATTACTTTAGTGGTTTTATTGCATACATTCAGTACAATTAGTGGTCAAAATTACATCTCAAAGACCATATCATTGTAAGAGCACCATCTCTTTCTGATATAGATGAGGTATATAGTAGTAGTGTGCCCTAGCATTAGAGCTCCTTTACATGCAGCTAGCTCACACTAGATATTATTTGAACCACCCAATTTAGGAAATTCAGTTTTTCTACATTAGCTAATTCAGAATCCATAGAGGACAATATTGTTGCAGTACATGTGGTTGCCTTTCAAAATTATACCCAAGAGGCCAATTCAAGCTCTTCAAAATGTAGCAACTGCTAGCTAGCACATGTGGTTTAATTTCCTAGCGTGATTTAGTTAAAGAATGTGTGATGGCTGTCGTTGCTGTAATTTCCACGGTGTTAACATCAAGAAAGCAACGTTTGTTGACAAAGTTAATATGCCAGGAACATAGAACTTTAGTCTGATTGCGACGTTTACCCATACTGATACTTTAAATTGACGGTAAAATGAAGGATACCTAATGCTTTTTTTTGAGCTATAAAGTGGTCGTATCCACCGCCCGAATAGATAGAAAGAGTTGACCCAGTTTATAAGGGAAACCGGGTCCAAAAACCATACAATCTGTACAAAAGAATGACACAAACGAAGCGACCCGCCGCCTACACGACCCAAGTCAACAAACGCCACAACACACACCACCTGTTCTGGGGCCGCCGCCTCGGCGTAACAACCAGATCGACCTTCGCATTGCCCGAAAGTGATCCAGTCATGGTCGACGAACCCTCTGCCCACGCAGTTTTCATCCAGGTTGCCACCAAAACCACCTTTTCCGGGGCCGCCGCCCCGGTGTAGCAACCAGATCGACCTTCGCATTGCCCGAAGACGATCCAGTCGGGTCGACGAACCCTCTGCCCAGCAGTCTTCATCCAGGTCGCCACCCAAACGCTCACTAGACAACGGTTCTGCCTCATAGAACCGTCGTAGCGTGGGAGATCGAGGCCGCCGCCTCGACTCACCACCACCTTCCGGAGCCGCCGCCCCGACATCCACCGCCCATGACCACACGCATTCTGCACATCCGTCGCGAAACCGTTGCACCGCGCTGGCCAAGAGCTCCAAAGCGGCGCCTCCAACAAGGTAGTGACGAGACCGTCACCGTCGCCCGCTCACGAAGGAGCAAAGGTTTTCACCCGGAGAACTTGGAGCCACCACGTGTTAGACGAGGTCGAAAAGCTCCACGACGACGCAAACAAGAAAGGGAACGACGCCCGAGGGCGCCGCTGTCGTCGGCACTGACCGAAGTCCATGCGAGCTTTCGCCCGGAGTTCAACCCGACCGCAAAGCTTCGGGAGCAGCAGGATGGCATCCTGGCCATGTCGTCAACCATCGAGCTCCACCGCATGCCGCAGCAACCGCGACACCACCTTCCACGGCCGCTGCCAGGCCATGCCCGCTTCAGCCGCTCCGCCGGAGTAGCCGCCACTGTCCGGGGCCGCCACCCCGGCTTCCACGCCGCCCGGACGCCGGAGCACTGGCCTCTCCTGCCTCCGCGCCGGAGTCTCCGCCACCTCCTCCTCGTAGCTCGCCCTGTCGCTGGCGCGCTGGATCCCGGCCTCCTGCCAGCGCCGGATGACGCCCTGGCTTCAAACATGCATCTTTCTCTTACAATCAGCACACTACCGGGAGTAATAAAAGTACATTGATGTGCTACCTAATAATCTGATTTACTCCTTATTTAGCAGATGCTGAGGAGAACTAAACTCACGGTGTGTGAGTATATACCGGCCCCATGCTTAATGCCTACATATGAACATTGGTTGCAGAGGCCGGGCTTATCCCCATTTCGGAAAAAGATGTGTAACATTGATATCACCATATGGTGTTTCTGAAACCTACTCCAACAATAAGCTTCGGGAGGTAAAAGGTGAAATGTTCTATGAAATGGAACGATTGTAAGTAACACAAACCTGCCTTGCTTTCGTCCATTGAGCTAGCAGCTAGCTAAGGATTTAAGTAAAATTCTGGCAGCCCCTTCATCAGAATCCAGATTGTATTTGATTGCCTCATTATAAAGGGATTCATTCCATTTAACAATTAATCATAGAATTAAGGAAATGCAGATCAGAATCCACGCATGAATTACATGAATTATTCAACGTCGTGCTAGATAGTAGTAGCTGCACCTAAAACACAACATGCGATGACCAAAACAAGCTCATCGTTACATAGTTAATCCACAAGAAAATTATTTTCGCGAATGTTCGATTGAACAAGAAGGATAATTCTATAGTAGGTGCAATGCAAGGCGAGACAGCGGGAGTAGTTCTTGTATCGTACGCACGTCGTCGCCTCTCAGTAGAGCCGCGAGTTTGCTGCCGCCCAGCATTGCAAGTTGGTTGTACCGGGTGTTTGCTATTATTATAGCGGGGCTACGGCCTATTTCGTCCAAACACGACTCCACCGAGCTCCCATTGCTGCTCCATCTGGAACTCATAGTAGCCGCCACCGCCGCCATATCCTCCATTGCTGAAGCCAGCGGTCATGATCGCGTCGCTGGTCTCGCTCGGCATTGACGACGAGCACCTCTCCTCCAATTCAGCGCTCGCCGTGTTCCTGGAAGACGAGCTGTTGAAATTGTTGGGGCTCATGTTCACCTCCTCCGCTCTCGGCACCGCACCAGCTGGCGGTTCGAAGTGAATCGTGGACGCAAGCGTCACCCATTTCATCCGGTTCTTCTCCCTCGTCCGCTCTCTCGCCCTCTCCCTCGCCTTTGTCCTGGACTCCTTGTCGGGGATCGAGTGCGCGCTGGCCAATTTCCTCTGTGGCTTCGGGTTGGCTGGTGTCCTTCGTGCCCTTGCCGCCGGCTTCTTCCCCTCGGCGTGATCGGCTCCAACGACCTCCAGAGCCGGTGACTTGTGTTTGCCGTCGACGACGGAGAGGCTGCTGGAGCCGTCCTCCTCGCAGTCGGAGGACGCCTCGTCCGTCATGACCTCCTTGATGGCGCCCTTGGACATGTTGAGGAGCCATTGCACCGTCTTGCTGGCCTTGTCGAAGCCGAGCATGTCCTGGAGCGCGAAGAACTTGCGGGCAACGTCAAGAGAGAGCCGCATCCGCCGGTCCCTCATCCCGCCGGCGGTGCATATCTTACTGTGGCGATCTTTCCTCGCGGCGGCCGCCGCAGCGCTGTCGAGGCCTCCACCACAGTGCAGGCCTTGCGCATTTCCGTCGCCCTCCCTCCTTGGCGCCGGCGCTTGATCCATCAGCAGCAGCTCCCTCGGCAAGTCGATCTCGTCAGGGGGCGGCGTCGCGACACTGGTACCAGCGCTGTACCGATGTAGCTGTGGTGGAATGCGTCGGCGGCGAATACAGGGGAGGAATGGTAGTAGAGGAAGGATTGGTGATCCGGCTCCTTTGGCGAGGGAGGGCTGAGCTGCAGCTGTTGGTAAAGTGGTAAGTCCATGGGGCTTGGGGAATCGTAGAAAGGAAACATGCTTTAGTGTTGGGACTCCAAGACCCCTGAGAGTCTGAGACCTCCCGTCTCTAGGTCCTCGGACAAAGAGCAACTGCGGCGTCTCTCTGTGTGAGAGATGGGTGTGGCTAGCAGCTATGATCAGATGTGTCCGGCCATGCATAAGCTCACCACGCTTGTGTGTGAGGGAGGGAGGGAGAGAGAGAAAGATAGTTAAAGAGGTCTAGGACTAGGAGCAGATCATCTCTCATGGGAGTTGCAGAGGGGTGATGAGGAGAAGAGGTACTGTGGTAGTAGTACCTAGCTCATCTTGAGCTCAAACACAGCATGGGTTCGTCTGTAGGAGGGCTAGCTAGACAGAGGCTTGTGCTTAGGGGGATGGATGCCTAGAATTTTGGATGCGAGACTCTCTCCTACTACTTGAGAGGGGTGTGCCATCTTATAGAGAGAGAAAGGGATGTGTGTGTGTGAGACTGAGTGTGGATGAGGTGGTAGGGAGAGAATACAAGGCAGAAGGACACTGTTGGGGAAAATGGCATGTGTAGGGCATTTATTGGCGGAACGACGGAGAGGATGACCAGCCATGGCCACTTAGAATCGATGCGTTTGTTCCTTGGAATCCCTTCTTAAGGAAACGAATGACGTTGTATTTTTGTATCTGTGCGCACAGGAATTCTCTTACCCGGTAGTAGGTATACATTGAGCATTTGCCGGGGTATGGATCGGACCATGGAACCAAAGGACCATTTGGTAGCTATATGTAGTGTACAAACACATAGTAGGGACCAAGATCACAAGGTATGGTTGTATTGGTCCTCTGACCCTAGTCATATGGGACCTTTGTGAGTTATTTTTAGGAAGGACCTTTGCGAGTTAGATAAGTACTACACTATCATAGTGAATACAAATAGACTTGACCAGATCTACAATCGATATGCAGCTGAAAGAAGTACTAACTTTTTTCCACGCGATCCCCCACGGGATCGAATTTCATTACCATCAGATAATGAAATTACAAAAGGATCCATACATGTGCAAGCAAGCAAAAAACGAAGGAACCTACACAGAAATCTATATCGGCTCATAGGTTTAGATGCACCCACTGCTCAAAAAAACATTTTTCAAAATGTTAAAAAAAAATCGGATATACTACATGACATTTTATGTTACAACAAAAGGTTTCGCAAAGAAAAGACATTTTCTGTGGGCTGTGCAAAAATTAAATCCGTGAAGAAAAGACATTTTGAGTTATGTGCTACGAAAATACATATCATTGTATGTATGTTGGAAGTTTTGAATGGTATACTTTTTATAACACATGTCTCAAGTCTTATTGGTCATATTAAATCCATGAACCAAGGACACATATAAAATTATTAATAGGGACAAGTTGATTACTATTACAGTTGAAGGTGAAAGAGCATAAATGATGACTACTTTTGAGACTGCTAGATTATATGATTTTTTTGTGTTTAACAAATTGTTGCAATTCATACAAAAGGTTAAATATGCAGGGGGTGTTGGTGACCAAAAAAAGTACCATGTTCTTTGTATTGATTGATGCAATAAAAACTTAGTTCATGTGATTCTTTTAACCTATATATTCTATGCATCCGTTTAACTTCGAACGTGCCCTTAATTCAGAGGATCTAATACTTTCCGGAGCCTCAAGTTGATGGCATTGGAGCCCATCTCATATTAACAATTTGTGGCCGCAGCACATGCATCTCGTACGTGGACCACTGACCAAAAGGTCCGTTGCTCGCAAGGGTTAGTCAAAGAGTTTGAGTGGCGCTGGGCTGGTTAACTGCACGAAGGCACAACCCCTGTAGCAAATGGTAGTTATGAAAAGCTGTGGGGCTGTGCATGGCCTCATGGGGGCAACTGATCTTACCCCTAACACCTGTTGCGAACTTAAAAAATGGCAAAACAATGAGAGACGCATAGTCTCATTTGGAGTATTGAACCGAGTCATCCAGCTAGCTAGCATCGCTGCATCAGTACCGCATCATTTGGAGTTGTGACAAAGAGTTTTGTTTTCGTGTGAAAGTGGCAATACAATGATTTATTTTTTTGGGGTATAGGTAAGACCTACTAGAAATGGTCGATTTCTCGAGTGCCGACCGCTTTGGCAGTGCTTTTTATAAGGCACCTGACAACTTTTCAAGTAAACTTATATTCTCATATAATCAATACATAATGTTAAAAGTGATTTCCAATTATATTTATTTCCAAGCAGGCGCTTTTGCATACTTGTACTCCTTCCGAGTTGTCTAATTAATTACACTTCGCTCAATTTATTTACCTATTTTTCCTAGATCAACTACTGTGATTCTATTTTAGTTTGACACACGGCATTAATTACCGTTCATTCTGCTCTTCATAAGCATCACCCTTTTATAATTTTTTGTTCTATCTGGTGGCTCCAACATTCGTATCCTAGCATGAACCCCCTTTTGATGAAGTGTGTCTGGATTTGTGTAATGTTTGAAAACTCTTGATGTTTTTGCAGTCACTACACGGGTAAGGTGAAAGGACATTTTCTATATCCTCTAGTATTTTGTGTGTTAGGCAACAACACTAGTGAAACCTCTAACAAGTTGCCAAGTGATGCAGAGCTCAGCTGATAAATCCTTAGAAAGCATCGTTGCGTTGAAAAGATAAAAGGCCTAATCTGTGTTTACTGGAAGCTCCAGACCAGAGTCTCCGGACTCAGGACACTGGAGTTTCCGGTAACTCTCCGGCCTGGCGTATTTGCCTCGAAGGAAAATTGGTGGAGAGCTACGGTACTCCACTCCGGATTCTTACCGGAATGTTGCCGGAGTCTGGTCTGCCGCGGAGTCTCCGGCCCAAGAACTGAAGTTTCCGGTCCACGTTGAGCTTTGCTGAAGGTGGAGCGGTACTGCATAGCAGTCCGGAATCTTGTCGGTGCAGGCCGGAGTCTCGGTCACTTGGATCGGAGTCTCCGGTGTGAAATCTGCTGCAACGGTTACATTTTGTGGAGTACCTCCAGCCAAGTAGCTCGTCCAGAATTCATTGCCCTCCATTGTTGCAAGACCAAAGCTCACCGATCTCCCAATCCCTCCACCCAAACTCACTCATACTTGGAGGATTGAAGGAGAAGGCCCGGATCTACAACTTCACCAAAGCGTTCTTCATTTCCCCTCATTCACTTGAGGGATTTGAGCCTAGGGTTTCCACTAGGAAAACCTAGGCATCTTGTTGTACTTACTTGCTTGCTACTTTTGTGTGTAGCAGATTTGTGGTGCTTGGGAGCCCCAATCCTTTTGTGGGTTGAGCCTCAAGTTGTTGCAAGGGCTCCGGATTCCGCCTTGAAGGATTCCGATAGTGGAAGGTGAACCGAGCTTTTGGGTGAGGTTCATCGGAGAATAGAGTGAGGCCATTTGTGGCATCTTGAGTTTGAAACTCACACCCTCCAACGAGACGTACTCCCCTAAAAAGGAGGAACTCGGGAATACATCCTTGTCTCCGTGTGCTTCCCTTTCGGTTACTCCTTACTCACTAGTTATTACTTGTATCTTATCTTGTTTAGGCTTAACTTGTCATATAGGTAAATTCACCGTAGTTGCATATCTAGAGAATTTATCTTTGTGTCAAGCCCTAATCGAAAAAGAATTAAAATTTGGAGTAGCACACTAGTAGAAACAAGGGCTCTAGTCCCGGGTGGTAAGGCCCTCTAATACCGGCTTGCCACCCGGGACCCCCAAATCGGGACTAGAGCCCCCCCCCCCCCCTCTAGTCCCGGGTCAGTTACGAACCGGAATAAAAGGCTACCCACGTGGCCGCTGCCTGCGCGCGTGGTCGAGGACCTTTTGTCCCGGTTCGTAATACGACCGGGACAAAAGAGCACCACACGTGGCAGCCTCTGGATTTTTTGTATTCCCGCCTTATTGTATATTTAAAACTATGATCAATCTTGCAAAATATATGGTTAATTAATTAAAAATCAGAAAAATACATATAGCCTATTAAAATGTTCATAAAATAAATATCTATCTAATAAAAATATACTTTATTACATGGAGATCACAACCGGGACTAGAGCCCGTCTATTCGATTACATGGAGATCTCATAACATCGGGACTAGAGCCCGTCTATTCGATTACATGGAATCATAACCGGGACTCAATGTAAGTAGTACGTGCCATTGTATTTTCCCTTTGGGTTTATGACATGCTCCAGCAAAAATCCCGCAATTTCCTCTTGAATTGCTTGAAAGCGCTCCTTTAGTTGCATGTTCCTCCGGTGAGCCCACAACTATAAAAGAAGGAGATCAATATGAATATCAATCATCATAACAAAAATTATGAATGACACTCAACACAATTGATGGTAATAAAATAGAATTATGAATATATTTGTTCACGTACTTCTGCATATATCGCTCGGTTCCGCTCGCTGACCTCCTGGCGAATCCACTCGCAAACGAAGTATCCACACAAATTGGTCCCCGGTGGCTGCGTATCGCAGTTCTTTACTAGAATAGAATTCAATCAAATAATAATCAAGCATGGTATAATGGTATTGAAATAGAATTAAAGAGATGCGTGAACCTAGCTAGCTCGTACTACTTACCTCATCATGATGAAAAGTAAGTTCCTCTGCAAAATCACCAGTTGTCCTCTTTTTGAAAACTTTCCAAATCCTGCCCGGCAAAAAAATGAATAAATGAGTTATTAGTTACTTGATATCTCAGGAAATGAACAAAAGAGACCGATATAGTGCGATAATGATTGAAATTACCTTTGAAGCACATCTTTAATGCATTGAGACTTCTCTTCGGGATACTTCTTTGAGTCGTAGATTTCAACTGTTCCAGCGTCAACTTCAATGAATAGCAGAATGTAATGGAAGCTGCGCACGTTTATATACGTCAGTAACTCATCAGTTACACTTAACATCGAGTGAGCAAAAATTAATGTGTACAAGACAGTAACACTCTTACTCGGAGTGGTAAGGAAACAGTATCTTCCTTTTGTAATGTTGCCTCTGTATGAACTTTAGCAAGTTGGCCTCCGTTAACTTGGGGTATTGCTGTAGCAATCTTTCATTAACTCGTACTGGGTCAATGAACCCAATGTCAAAGATTTGATTTCTGTCACATTCATCACTCTTCATTCTGCAAAATAGCGTAGTGAGCATAATTACTACAGGCAATGACCGAGCTGAGCTAGAGACTTTACTTTAAAAATAAATGAATTGAATCACTTACAGACAGTAGGTACTGACGAGACTCAAGTCGAGGGCGTCAAGCTTGTATAACATATAGAGTTCTTCAAAATAAATTTGCACCTGGTCTTGACCTATGTAATGTTCTTCTGTAACTTTCACAGGGAGAACTTCGAGCTGTGAAACCTTTGTGGCTTCCAAGTACCAGCGATGCAGCATTCGCATTCGTGTTGGTAGAAGCTCGATCTGTTCAGGTGGCAGCAGAGGCTTCCCGTGTTCCCATTTCCATACTACATCCAAATTACTGGGGATATCACCGCTTTCCAGTTGAGAAAGTGTAATACCAGCTTCTGCAGCAAATTGCGCGCGTAGGATAAATCAATGTTCGCGGCGGAGCCCTGACCAGTGGGTACCTTGAGCGGGGAGATCGACTGTTTTGCCTGTTCTCCGAGCTGGGCAACGTCTCTTTTCCCGCTGGCACTAGTACTTGTCGTCGTGTGGGATCTAGCTCTCCTCATGTAGCGTAAATAGTCATCTGGCCTATTTATCTCAATTTGCGATGGATGCTCAACAAAGTTCTTAGCCCACTTTTTTTCCTCTGCCGTATATACTGGCTTTGGCTCGCGCTTTTTCGGTGCAAGCTGTTTTTTCACGTCGGCAGCCACGATCGCGGCGTTTTCCTCTACAGTCATGTCGTAAGCTCTCGGGGGAGGAACCTTCGGTACTTTTGGGAGGGGCTCCTGTCGGGGTCCGCGTCGGAAACCCATCGACGAAACAACGTGATTCCTTTTTTGGCCTTGAGTGGGCGGAGGCGGCGGAGTCGGCTCAGGAATCGGCTGATGCGGCGGCGGAGATCGAGATGGACTCGTGTTGTGGTGGTCGTCCCTCTCGTCATCAGGTGGACTTGGAGGTGATCCACGCCGACTCGGAGGAGACGATGGTGGCCTTGGCACCGAGCCTGGCAACAGGATGTATTTCTTGTGCCATAGAATGATACCACCCCCAACGTCTCCCAGTGTCCTCTCATCATCAGCTCCAGGGATGCCAAGCTCCAGTGATTCATATCCTGGTTCAATTTGATCCACGCCGACATGACCATAGCCATCTGGAATCTCATTGCCAGGCCACAGTGCTGTAGATTCACAAGTTAAAGCATAGCCGTCCGCCGCCTTCAGGGATAAGTTCCTCACTTGCACATGTAGCTCACAACTTGTCTTCTCCGTGATATAATCCACGGGGTAGGTAAACGTCGGTGCCTCATCAGCACCGAGCTCCGTGGAAGCCACGCTGCTTCTCCACTGAGAGGGGCCGCCTTGACTCTCTTGCTGGAGCTGATGAGTTCCCCCTTGCTCGCACATTTGATCTAGTTGCTTCTGCTGTTGCTGTACGATTCTTTCTAGCTTGCTCAACCGGTCTGAGTCCTCCTTCTCCTTCCTCTTCTTTGCTCTCAGTCGGCTTCTATAAGTTTCACGGTTCTTGGGAAACCCAATATTCCACGGCGTGTCAGCTCCTAAGCCTCGTGTTCGTCGCCCTTTTTCTTTGTTCCCGAGGGCCTTTGACAGCTCGTCGTGCTCTCTGTCGGGAATAAACTTTCCCTCTCGAACCTCTTTGACTGCTTCAACAATTGCTTTCTGGGGTATATGAATTTCTTTCTTTTCATCAACTATTAACTCCCCTGTTTCCGTGTCATACTGCGCCCCATGCCCAAGTACCCAGTTTCTTGCCCTATGGGGAAAGTGCTCTGTAGCTGGAGTGATCCCTTTTTCGCGCATGGCGGCCTCAGCTGCATCCCACTTAGGCTCGGCACTTATGTAGCCACCTGCCCCCATCTTATGGTGATATTTCTTTTTCGCTGCATTTATCTTATTCTTTTCGACCTTTCCTTAGCTAGTTCCGAATCCTTGTACTTCAGAAATGATTTCCAGTGAGCCCGCTGCCTCTCTAGTGTGCCACTGAAATCTGGAGCTTTATTTATTTTTGACGTACTCACGGTATAATCTGTTCTTGTAATTATTGAATTGTTCAGCCATCTTCTTAAGAGCGAAATGCTTGACTTTGTTCGTCATGGCTTTTGTCCTTGCCTCTGAATCCAAGACTGGTAGGGTGAAATTAATGTGCAATGACTTGTCCCAAAGCACATCTTTCAATCTGTCGTTGACATAACTAACTCCCTCTACCTTTGCTGGCTTATTCCATTCCTGAACGCTGATCGGGACGGTGTCCCTAACAACAACTCCGCATTGATGCACAAACTTACTTGCGTTCACCTTGGGCTCCAACGGTTTGCCCTCTGGAGAGACCACCTCAATTCGGAGATGCGCATCTGAGGCCATCCCTTTGGCATGGCCTCGTTTACTTCCTCCAGATTGGGTCGATGCGGAGGTCTAAAAATAAGAAACATTTGTTAATATACATACATATACAAATCAATTATTGCATCTGATCAACAGAGGCTTAATATACCTCGCCAGACCGCGGATGTCCACCAATTTGCGAGTCGTCATCGCACTCGACGCTCGTTTGCGCTTCGTCTCTTTGGTCCACCTCCATTCCCGGACCGGAATCGGTCAAAAACTGTGAGCCATCTTCTGCTCTATTGTCTTCTGCTCCACCGACGTCTGTTCCACCCTCGGGTTGCCGCATCATGGCGAAAATGTCCTCTTCACCGTGTCTGCTGTTGAAGTTATCCATTGCTTAACTAATACAAAAGAAAGATAAAATAATGTTAGCATTAGCAAAATAATTCAAAGGTAGGGAACATTATTTTTCCTCACTTTACAAAAGCAGCATTGATCAAGTATGCAAAAGTATCACTAATACATCTCCCATGAACCAAACTCGTCCATTTTTATTTAACTCTAATAGATCACGAATAATATATATCACTAATACATCTCCTCCCCATACATGAACCTCTCAAACTAATTTCGACCGGGTCCTGAGCCGCGAGGTGCTGAGCCGCGGGCGCTGCACATCCAAAGAGAAGGAACCCTCACAGGGGCATAGCTCACGTGAGGAGGAACCCTCTGAAGAAACGACCACCTACTGTCATACTGCCTATCTAACAAATACATGTACCGACGGACGTGCTCGTCCTCCTCCCTGATACGGCGACGTACCACCTCCTCGGGGGCCGGCTCCCTCTGCATCGAGCTTGGCCCACGCGACTGCCACCAAAGAAGATCCGGGTCGACGACGTCACCCGGATTCCTCACCAAGCTACGCGTCCCGGAAGGTAGCACCTCCCAATGCCAGCCCGGCGGAGCCCAGTCCCGGACATCGCCCCTCTGGTTCAACAGGGACATCGTCGTCGCCGAGAACAATAAACTAAAACCACAATTTTGTAAGCAAAATGTTTACACTAACACCTAAGCAAAATGTTTACACTTAGCAAAATATTTACAGTTAGCAATATTTACACAAGTAATAAGAAAACACAAGTAAAAAAATCACATCTTCATTTCTGTTAAAAAGTACCAACTTTGGAGCATTTCTAACACTATGAATTTTTTCTACTAACACCTAAACTTATACCACTAACACCTAAACTTGTACCACTAACTACTAACACTATGAATTTCCTAACACTAACACTAAAATTTCCAACACTAAAATTCCTAACACTAAAACTAAAATTTCTAACACTAACACTAACATAAGAAATTAACTAACACAAAAATTCCTAACACTAAAACTAAAATTTCTAACACTAAAATTTGCTAACACTAAAATGCCTAACACAAAATTCGTAACACTAAAAAACAAAAAAAACTACCTAAACTAAAAAAAATACCTCTTGCGGGCCGGGCCGGGAAGAAGGGGCCGGGGTGGCGGCGGATCGGAGCAGCATGGCGGAGGCGGCGCTGCGGCGTGCGGGGGAAGAAGGGGCGACGGGCGAGGGCGAAGCACGCGGCGGAGGGCCTCACGGCGACGACGGCACGGTGGAGGGCCTCGCGGCAGGGTAGGCGAGGTGACGGCGCGGTAGAGGGCCTCGCGGGCGCGGGCGCGAGGCGACGGGAGGTGACGGCGAGCGACCGGGAGGAGGCGCAGCGGCGGCGGGCGGCCGGAGCAGGGCTTCGCTGGCGACAGCGACGGCGAGCACGGACAGCCTGACGGCGTCATTCTCGTTGCGGCGGCCTCCTCCTTCGTGGTTCCCGGTTCGTGGCTCGAACCGGGATAAGGTTGTGGGTATTTATACCCATGGACCTCTGTCCCGGTTTGAGCCACGAACCGGGACTAGAGGGTTACCTCTAGTCCCGGGGTGTTTTCGGTCAGTGCAAAATGCACCTCTAGTCCCGGTTGGTGGCTCCAACCGGGACTAGAGGTGTTTTTTTGAAAAAAAAATCGCGCGAAGGCCTAATTGTTTGAAAGTGAATTTGAAAAGTGTTTAAATATGAATTTGAATAGCTTCTGCATACTTTTGAATCTGACAAAAATTTCAACATGAAAAGTGTTTGAATTTGAATAACTAATCCAAAACCATTTTCTGTTTTCTAAAATAATTATTCTAACTATTCAAACTATTAACCATTTTGCCATTTTCAATTAAAAATGCATTAAGCCAGCCCGTTCGCGCCCGCCCGGTTCTCGCGCGCATGTTTGTGGCGGAGGGCATGAGCCATGGAGGATGAGTGTTTCAGCGCCCAAGCCAGCTCGGAAGCCTCCTTCGCCTTGAGCTGGCAGGCAGTCCTGGCTCGCTGGACACGGTCGTCGCGGACGGACTGGAAGGAGGCTTCCAGGGTAGCGCTAGGGGAGGACACGTGGCTAGGGCAGCGCTGGGGGAGGACACGTGACTGACACGAGTCGTGACCACAAAGGCCGTTTAGTCCCGGTTGGTGTTACCAACCGGGACTAAAGAAGCACACGGATCGTGTGTTTCTTTCAAGCGCTTGTGATCCGTTGGATCAGGGGTGTGTTTCTTCTGAGGGCTTGTGAGCTGTTGGATCAGCACTATCATGACCACTTCGTGAGCCCCACGACCCTATATATAGCCCACCTCTCGGACATGTTCGGCGCTCAGTATGTACTCATTGTAGTTCATTTGGTATACAGAGCATTCGGATTCCCTGCATACGTCCGGCGATGCATTTGATATGAGGGCACTCACGAGCCACCGTCGGGCTGTATGCAGGGGAAACCGTGTGTTTTGTTCTATCTACAAATCCTTCAGTTCATCGACCGAATACAAATCATTCGGATTCCCTGCATACGTCCAACGGTGCATTTGATATACGGGCACTCAGGAGCCACCGTTGGGCTGTATGCAGGGGAAACCGTGTGTTTTGTTCCAACTTTCTCGAGCGCTTGTAAGCCGTTGGAGTATTTAGCTAGAACCAAAAATCAGTGATTAGAGTTTCCTTCACAGTTAAATAAAAAGGTTTCATACATTATTACACATGACCACCAACATCCATCTCTACTGTTGTGGTATAAACTTCTTCTTCATTTGTGTCCCTTTCTTCTGGTTGCACCGTAACCATGGACAATCTTCATCATTTAACACGATGCTTGGGTCAGTTTTCACTGTGAAGGGCGGAATTTCATGAAACTTATTGTAATCTTCTGACGTGTCTGTCTTGTCCTCCACTCTCACGATGTTTCTTTTCCCTGAAAGAACTATGTGGCGCTTTGGCTCATCGTATGATGTATTCGCTTGCTTATCTTATCTTTTTTTCAGTTTGGTAGACATGTCCTTCACATAGAAAAACCTGAGCCACATCATTGGCTAGGACGAATGGTTCGGTGTGGTACCCAAGATTCTTGAGATCCACTGTTGTCATTCCGTACTGCGGGTCTACCTTTATCCCGCTAGCTGTCAGGTTGACCCATTTGCACCGAAACAAAGGGACCTTAAAAGAAGGTCCATAGTCAACTTCTCATATCTACTCTATGTAACCATAATATGTGTCCTTTTGCCCATAGTCGTTTGTTGCGTCAAAGCGGACACCACTGTTTTGGTTGGTGCTCTTTTTATCTTGGTCGGCCGTGTAAAATGATTCCCATTTATCTCGTACCCTTGAAAAGTCAATATAGTCGAAGATGGTTGCTTGGCCAACAAGTATAGCTGTTCTCCAACAGTGGTGTCATTAATGAGACACATTTGCAACCAACCGCCGAAAGTCTTCACGTGTTCTCCATCAATCCAATCTTCAGGTTGCTCCGGGTATTTTGAACGTAAAATATTCTTGTGTTCCACGATATACGGAGCCACCAAGCTGGAATATGTAGAACTGGTAGTGTGCTTGAGTGAAAGAATGTCCATCCATAGATATTGTTGCTTTCTTTCCTAGTGTGCCTTTTCCACGCAGTCTCCCCTCATGGCGCGATTGAGGAACACCGATCGGCTTAAGGTGAGGAATAAAGTCAACACAAAACTCAATGACCTCCTCTGTTCCATAGCCCTTGGATATGCTTCCTTCTGGCCTAGCACGGTTTTTAACATATTTCTTTAAGACTCCCATGAACCTCTCAAAGGGGAACATGTTGTGTAGAAATACAGGACCGAGAATCCTAATCTCTTCGACTAGGTGAACTATGAGGTGCGTCATAATATTGAAGAAGGTTGGTGGGAACACCAACTCGAAGCTGACAAGACATTGCACCCCATCCTTCTGTAAACTTTGTAGAGTTTCTGGACTGATTACCTTCTGAGAAATTGCATTGAGGAATGCACATAGCTTCACAATGGGTACTCGAACATTTTCCGGTAGAAGACCCCTCAATGCAACCGGAAGTAATTGTGTCATAATCACGTGGCAGTCATGAGACTTTAGGTTTTGGAACTTTTTCTCTGTCATATTTATTATTCCCTTTATATTCGACGAGTAGCCAGACGAGACCTTGATACAGCTCAGGACTTCAAAAAAGATCTCCTTCTCTTCTCTGGTAAGAGCGTATGTGGCGCCCCGACCGCGGAACTATACAGTGGCTGTGTGTCACAGGTCATGCGATACAACCGGAGGTTACTGGGTTACCAATCCCAGGCCAAAACCTTTGGCAGGCGTGCTCGGCATGGATCATCGGCAACGCAACACCCCGAGTGATGCCATAACACAGGCACAACTATCACTGCATAATAGAGAGATCAAGACTTGTGGAACAACTGGCACATTACAGACTCTACGACTCAAAGCATTATAGTTCAACTCTTATAATAGAGAAAGATAGCAAATATTACAACCAGAGGTCACAGACCCAACAGTACATCATGCGGAAGCGAATTAAGTTGTTCTAACAACAAGATCCAAATTATGGCCTAAGAGGCCTACAGATAAACATTCCAGCGCCAGCTGTCCCGGAGATGTCCCAAGCTGCCACCTGGGAACCCCAGACTACTCGTCGACGTCCACAAAGAACCCACCTTCAAGGTCGATGAAATTCTCCTCTGAAAGAATCAACAAAGCAACGTTGAGTTCGATGAACTCTGCAAGATTACTAGAGCTACTAGCTCGATGATTGGCTTACAAAGGTTTTATGGCTGTTTTGCATCAAAAGCTAGTTTTCTTTAGAAAAGACATAACTCCATGGCATCGACTAATCAGAATATTTTCAAAGGGGAAAGAAGTAAACTCTTTTCTTCTGATCATCTTCAACAACAACCACCATCCATCACTGCACCTGCCTACAAAGGCACCTCCCCGAATCACCCTCGAGGAAGTCAACCTTGCATTCTTGGTAGTACCTCTAGTACTCAGGTTTTAATCATTCCGTTCAAGTTTTTATGGTCTCTGAATTCGGCACCAAGTCGTCCGTAACCGTGGACACGGCTTTTCGAAAAGATTTACCCTGCAGGGGTGTACAATGTTTACCACACGTACCGTCCGGCCCATTGCCTAGCTATTATCTCTCTTCCATGGAAAGCCGGATGGGTGGGAGCGTGTCGACTTTCCCTCGCTTGAGACTATCCAGGATCATCAGTGGCGGTAGGGCAAGTTCAGTGCCTCCAACACTCTGCCCCGCGGCCACTCATTTTCCTAAACACCACCATCCTCATTTCAGTCCTGGCCACCATCTTCACGCACGCGCAAATGGAAGCTCAAACTAGAGGACCCTGGCTAGCCCCGCCCGAGTTATTTAGTCTATGAGGGTTCCTGCTACTGCATAGGCCTCACGCATGGGTGCACGCTCGGTCTTGGCTCGAAGGGGAGAACTCGCACTTAGGCGGCGAGAACGAGACAACCCACCACATCCCATGTGGCCTCTCATCCCCGCCTTTAAGTATGTTTATTTATCGGTATCCACATTTCCCCACCATCATCCGGACATTCCATCAACAGTTCCAACAATGAAATATCCACCGGACAACTAAGCATTTAGCTAAGCATGGCTAAGCATATACATAACATAGTTAAGTAACTCACGCCAACAAAGCAACCCTATGGATATTAGGAGGAAACAGGTAATGGCATCGGAAACATAATGCAATTAATAGGATACTCTAATCCAACCAAAGTGACATTTGGAACCACATGCAATATTATAATGGAGAAAATATTTGCGGGAAACATAGGAGGAGACATGCTCAGAGGGGGGATTACGCTTGCCTTGTTCAGGGGCTGGTAATACGGCTCATCAGGGTATTGCGGTGGAACCCCGACTGCTTGATCTATCGATGCATAAAAACACCGAAAAGAGACAATCAATAACCACACAAGCAAAACAGGTGCAATGCACAAACACATGATGGCATGACATTTTAATGCAACTAAGAGGATCATTGACATGATCATCAAATTAAATGAGTTTCTCAAATAATGTAGGCATTATTTGGCAAAACCCATAATTATCTTAATGGCATGTATAACTAACTCCAATGAGACCAGCACCTAAATATTATTCTAACATGCATGAAAATGTTGTTTCCTATTAGGTATTGGCTTGCTGAACATTTTGATATGTTGTTTGCAATTTTCGGAGCAAATATGATTATTTGGTGAGTATTTCAAATTGCTATTTGAATCTGCCATTTTAGGGAAGTGCAAATTAGTAACGACACCAAAGTTCGTTATTGGTTGCCAATGCTTGAAAATAGATAGCAAATGTTCCTCTGAACATTTTGAGCCATTCAACATAATTTTTGGAATTATTTTGAATTAAATATGAATTTCCAAAGTTGCATTTCAGTTCTGCCATTTTTAGTATTTTCAACAAACAGAGGATTTAAATTGCTCAAATGTGCCCAAATAAAATATGGATTTGTAGAGTTTGTTAAGACAAACATTTTGACACATTATTTGCTCAATTTGGATTAACAGAGCAAAAGCTATGATTTTTCCAAGGTTCACTTCTATTAAGCAAGTTCTGTAATTATTTAATTAGAGCAATATAAAATATTTTGTCATGTGTCAAGATGACATGAATAGGTAGAGCACACTTTGCTGAACATGTGGAAAGTTGAATCATCCAATTTGGTTCATTTTTCGAATTGATATGGATTTTACAAATAATGAAATGAATCTGCAATACTGATTTTCCCTTTTAATTAACCGGAAGAAATTACGCCGGGACGTTTTTCACCGCGCACACGCATGGAACAGAGGCTGACGGTTGGGGCCCAGGGCCACGGTGTCTGCCACGCAAGCACGCGGCCCTACTGGCCGTTTGACCGGGTCTCCTCCCGCGCGGTGACATGGCGTGCTGGCCGGCGGCAACGGCGACGACGGCGCCGCCGATTTCGGGCTCGCCGGAGCTAGGCGTCAGTACCAAACTAAACTACGTGACGAGGGCTACCTATTGAGCGGCGGGGCGGCCCAAATGGTCGCCGGAATCCGCGCCGGCGTCCATGAACGGCGGCGGCCGAGAACAGCTACGGAGAGACGATGACCTCGGGCGCGAGAGAGGGAAAAGGGGATGGCGAGGTAGCACGGCTCACCCTCGACGCGTGGGAACCACCGGCGTGGATGGAGGAGGTCAGGAGCGACGGCGGTTCGCGGTGGCGGAGCTTCGGCCGGAGTTGAAGTAGACGAGCACGGCGGCGGTAACTCCTCGCGAACGACGGGCGTCCCGCCTCGATTCCTTCTACGAGGATGAAGAGGAAGACGCGGCGAAGCTTCTGGCGGTCCTGGCTTGGCTGGGAGCTCTCAAACGACGGCGATGTGGCGGCGGAACTTCGGCTAGGGTTCGTCCTCGGTGGGGAGAAAGGAGCAGAGAGAGGAGTGAGGCTAGGGTTAGGGTTTTGTGTTGCCCTCCTTATACATGGCCAGGGGCGTCGATGCTCGACGTGTGGAGGGCGCATTGGCGGCGCGCGAGTGAGCTGGTGCGGCTCGGCCGCGCGGTCGCTACAGGGAGGAAGAAGAAGGTAAGTTTTGCAGAAAACCCCCTGCTTCCTTTTTCTTCTGTTTTTCTTTTAAAACCCCTTTAAAACCAGTAGCACTTTAGGAATTTAATTGAGGCACTAAAACTATTTCAAAAATTATGAAAATTTTGAGTAGGCTCCCCTTAACATTTAGAAGCTCCACCAAATTGGTTGTTTCAAAATAAATTGTTTTGAACAACTTTTGTTCATAGAGTTTGAATTTGGCATTTTTCTTAAATGCAAATTTATAATCCTTTAGAATTTAAAGCAATTCAAAATATTAATTCTTAAACTCTTGGAACTTCCTTGACAACATATATTAGCTCCAACTAATTTTTATTTGTCAACAATTTTGTCAAACTCATTGTAATTAAGTTTTGGCATTTCTAGCCATTTGTTTTGAAATGGTGCCAAACCAATTGTTTTATTGTTTAGCAAATTAATATGGATGCCATGATGCAATGAAACATAAAAGTGGAAATTTTACTCACATTTTTAGGTTCACAAATTTCGGGCTGTTACAGCGTAGCTGGCAGGACCTTCACTTCTCTGAATTCAGGTCGTCTCGTTCGTGCATACGTTGCTGGTGCAGCCGTGCATCCGGTGTACTTTCGTTTTACCTACACGCCCAAGAAGTAGCAGGTTCACACAAAGATTTTTCGTCACGTGCATCACGTCGATTGCAGAGCGAACATCTAGGATTTTCCAATGGGTAGCTCCCAAAATATAGATTTCTTCTTCTGTTGGGGGAAAGATAACCGGTAGGCCCAAGGACGGTGAAGCTACGACCCGCCAGGAGGAAAGACTGGCGAGGCCCCACCAGTTCATCTTGGGTCGGGCTACATTGATGGATTGAGGAGTTTGTCGGTAACCCGGTGTAGACAAGGAAGGTTCTAGAAGACCCGGAGGCGGTATGCGAGACTTGGAGGCCAAGATAGTTGAGCTAGACTTTGGTTAGGACTCCGAGTTCGGGCGTGACCCGGCCTTACCTTGTAATCGACCAGGAGACCCGGGTGTCTATATAAACCGGCTCCTGGGACATAGAACATGACGAACTTTAGAGAGAGACTTTAGACATACAAGTTGACAGCGAGAGAACCTTTGTAACCTATACTCGGAACCCGCCGGTGTTGTCATCCGACCGGGTGATCGAGATCGATATGAGAATAGAGAAACACCAGGCTGGAAGTAGGTCTTTATCTCCTATGGAGAGGCTGAACCAGGATACATCCTTTTTCCCTAGTGAGCTAAACAATCTCCCGAACGCTATGATCGCCTTGCCTCCAATCTCAAGTTACCACCGGTAACATCTGCCGTGACAAAACCACGACAGTTGGCGCCCACCGTGGGGCAAGCGTCAAAAAGCGTTATCATCACGGGAGAAGCTTTGCGAGGCATGCAGGACCTGGCCATCGGCCGGGTCATCATCAATCTACAAGGAGAGCACGTCGTGGACGATTCCGGGTGAGCCTGGAGTCAGATTCATTGGAGACCGGCTCAGTCGTTCCGATCGGGCGGATCAACATCTTCGTGGGGATGATAGGTACATCGCAACCCGCCCTGCAATTTTTGACTCTGTATCTGAGGTAGGAACCACCGTTCATCGGATGGAGAAGAATCAGTTGGGACGACGGAGATCGAGTCAGGGAACGCCACGCAGGGAGCCGGGTCAGAAAAGCAGGCTTGGGCTCCACGTGGCCAGATCAATGATGATACGGAATCAATCTTGGAATTGTTTGAGGATCGCTATGGATACGAGGTAGAAGAGGAAGAATACGAGTCAGAACCGGGTCCGGTGCGCCGGGCTGCGGTTTACACCGCTCCAGCAATCAACACAGAACCAGTCCCAACAACAGCTTTGGCGGTAGTAACCCAGCCAGGTCAAGCGGCGCCGGGTTTGGCGATCAGAGAACCAGTTATCCAGGAGCAACAGCAGGTCGGAATAGACGGAGAACGTGCGTTAGTTAGTACCGAGTCAGAAAATACGGCGGCACACAGAAACATGTTTGGATTCTTGCGAACAGGGCGACGGGTCAAGGAACATCAGCTTTGCCTAACCCGCCCCCACCGCGATTCCTTAGTGACCTGCCAAGTGCTCCAGCAGCAACAGCAAGTCTTGTAACCCTAGTAGCGGCAGCAGCGCAAGTCAGGGCGACAGACCCGGCTCGCGTCAATTACGAACAGCAGATGGCATCGTTACAACGGCGTTTTGATCAGCAAGCGGCGCTGCAGCGGCAGTTGGATTAGCAGGAAGAGTTCTTACAGCAAGCGGCGACCGCATTAGAAAATAGATCCAGAGAACAGCAACAGAGACAACAAAGTTTGATTGGCCGTGGTGGTCACATTAACCCGGCTAATCTATTCCAGACTCCGCAGGATCAGTTGATTGGAGGAACACCTGTAGTTCAAGCTACAGGACCGATGGTGGCTAACCCGCCGGCTCCAGCGCAAGCCGGGTCACCAGTTGTACCACCCGGAGGAGCCGGCAGAGATATTGAAGCCATGCCACCACCACAACCCAGATTTCACACGCCAGCGGGTCATTACAGTAACCGGCTGACAATGTATATGCAGCCACAGTTGCACTAGATCGTATTCCATTGGGTGATCACCTGCAGAAATAGAAGCAAGACGCGCCATTGATATGCTACGAACGGCCTAGCCCAGCAAGCAAACTACACGCATCAGAAAAGCGCGTTGCATTCAACAACTTTTCACAGCCGTCGCACCAGGAGTCATCATGGCGAGTCACCAAGGCCAGCCGGGTTAGCAGCCGCGGGGCAATAGGATCTGGCGGGTCAGCAGAATCAAGTACCACAGCAACAACCGAGACAGGTGGCTCAGCAGCATCAAGAGCTCAGGCCATAGTTGACAGCTCCAGGGCGAGGCGCGCAACAAATGTACAACCCGCCGTGGTACCTGCCGGAGGAGCCGGAGAAGTCCCACGGGCGGGTTCAGTATCCAATCAGCAAGTAGCAAGGGCAGGACATGTTGAAGTAGCATCAACGATGGCGGGTCCCAAGTGCCTCATCGATTCCATCAGATCAGAGCCATATCCAGATAAGTTCAAAGAACCTAGTAAAATTTCAAATTATGATCCTAGCATAGATCCGAGACATGGATAAATAGTTATGAGATGGCTATGAGTATTCGTAATGCATCTGAAAATATTTGTGCTAAGTTCATGTATCTTATGATGAGTGAAGGTGCGGCGAAGCTATGGTTCAACACTATACCAGAGAAATCTATCAGTTCCTGGAGTCAGCTCAGGGCGGCTTTTATCAAGAACTTCCATGGGACGTGCAAGAGGTTATACACAATTGAGGACCTGGATCGGTGCGTACACAGGGGCGAGTCAGCACGCAACTGGATGCGCCGGATTACAGAGATCCTCCACTCTTCCACCAATATTTTGCCAACTAGTGCGATGTCGACGTTGGAAAAAATTGCAGATATGACCCGGTTGTTCAGAAAATGAGTCGCATGAGGAATAGCCCAGGAGCAAATGATATAACCATGGGAGAAGTGTTGGATGCAGCCAACAAGCATGCTTACACAGATAAAACCAAGGATGAAACTGAGGAAGATAAAGGAAAGGGTAATGTGAACAATGGAGGAAGAAACAACAACAACAATAACAACAGCAACAACAACTATCATAAGAGGCCGCATGCAGAGGACAATTCAGATCTAGTTGCAAACACAAACACCGGGTCAGCGAGACCCAGAACAGATGGAAATTTCAGAGGGAACACTACATGGAGGTAACAACAACGTGGGCCACCGCGTCCTCCGGGTCACTTTGATCCGATGAAGATGCCGTGCCCGCGTCACAGTCGAGATGGCAGACCCGCTAATCACTCCTTGGAGCAGTGCGTGGATCTACAGAGATGGAAAAACATGGAAATTCAGAGGGTGATGCGCGGTGCAGGAAACGGTGGAGGACCCGGCCGTGGAGGTAACCCGGCCAAGGTCCCGCGCCCAACGCTAATCCAGAAGCCGGCAACCCTGACAACAACCAGAACAGAAAAAATCAAGGGGGTTATCAGGAAAACCCGAAGCGTCTTGGCGGGTATCATGTTCACACGCTTCATACATCAAAGAGAGAGAAAAAGTTGATCCAGCGTTCAGTTAATATGGTCTCATCAGGGTACCGAAATATTTGAAGTACTCAGAAGTTCCAGTAACATGGAGTAGAGAGGATCACCCTCCCAATATTGAATCACCGGGTCTCCTTGCCTTGGTGGTCGCACCTCAGGTGGCGGGTTATGTTCTGAACAAATTTTGATGGATGGAGGCAGTGCTATCAACATCTTGTACTATGAGACGTTCCTGCGTATGAATCTCAAAAAGTCACAGTTGCAGCCGACCAACACCATATTTCATGGGATAGTACCGGGGAAGTCACATAGCCCGGAGGGAAAAATAACACTTGATGTTGTGTTGGTGAGTCCAAGCACAAGTTTCGCATGGAGAAAATTACTTTCGAAGTTGTGAAGTTGGAGAGCCCGTATCATGCTCTCTTTGGAAGACCAGCCTTTGCCAAATTCATGGCCCGGCCTTGTTACGTGTATCTACAGTTGAAAATCCCAAGCTCAAATGGAGTTATCACTGTTCATGGAAGCCGGGATATGGCGGCTTATAGAAGAGAAGTGGACAAGGTAGCCGGGTTCTTCTCTGGTTATCAGGTGGATCACATCGATCGCAGGAAAAATGAGGCAACAGATGCTTTATCGAGACTCGGCTCACGCAGAGAGCCGGTTCCACCAAATGTTTTCTTGGATGAGATATGGAACCCATCAGTCAAAATAGAAGCAGAAGAGGATCTGGGATGCCCGGATCAAGTTTCAGATTTAGTTGCTCATGTGCATGAAAGACCAGAGTGGACCGAGCCATACATTGCTTATCTCCTGCGCGGCGAGTTACCAGTGCAAGAAGTCATAGCCCGCAAATTGTGCGCCGGGCCAAGTCATATGTGGTCATTGCCACAGAGCTGTTTAAGAGAAGCCCTTCAGGGGTGTTTCAACGTTGCGTTTCCCCTGAGGAGGGGCAGAAGATTCTCAGAGAAATACATGAGGGAGACTGTGGTCATCATGCTTCGACCCGGTCTTTGGTAGCAAAAGCTTTCAGACACGGATTTTTCTGGTTAACCGCCCTGGCAGACGCGGAGAATTTGGTCCAGAGATGTGATGGATGTCAAAGATATGCCAGGCAAGCTCATGTGCCGGCTCAGGAGTTGAGAACCATACCAATCACATGGCCTTTTGCAGTATGGGGTCTTGATATGGTGGGTCCCTTTCAGATGTCTCCATGTAAGAAAACACACCTCTTAGTCGCCATAGATAAGTTCACTAAGTGGGTTGAGGTTATGCCAGTCACAAATTGCGAGGCAATCACAGTGGTGAAATTCTTGGAGCGAATCATATACCGTTTTGGTTATCCACATAGTATCATCACTGATAATGGGACAAACATGTCCTTGGCGAGACAGAGATATTTTGTGCTGAGAAGGGCATACGCTTGGATGTTGCGTCAGTTTCTCATCCACAAGCCAATGGTCAAGTAGAGAGAGCAAACCAAGAATTGCTCCGTGGTTTGAAGCCAAGACTCCAGGTTCCATGTAAGAGAGCAGCAGGAGCTTGGGTAGAAGAGCTGCCATCAGTTGTGTGGGGAATCAATACCACACCAAATAGATCAACCAAGCAAACACCGTTTTTCTGGTCAATGGAGCAGAAGTTGTTTTGCCAAGTGATATTATACATGACTCGCCGCGTGTGGCGGCTTATGTCGAAGTTGAGAACGAGCAAACCCGGCAAGATGCAGTTGATCTGTTAGAAGAAGAAAGGGAACGAGTCCTGGAGAGGTCAGCAATTTATCAGCAAGATCTGCGGCGCTATCACGCACGCCGAGTCAGAACAAGAACTTTTCAAGAGGGTGACCTAGTTTTGCGATTGACGCAATCACAAGCTGTCACCTCCATGGGAAGGACCTTTTATCATAAGCCGGAAATTGCACAACGGGTCATATTACTTGGTTGATGCTAGAGAGAAAAGTGACTGGCTGAACGATACTGATCATAGCACCAAAGCATTGGAGGAAAGGACCAGGCCGTGGAACATAGCACAGCTTCGTCCTTACTATACTTAGTATTAGAATTGAGTTCGCAAAGATGTACACATGATGTAAAAAGACAGCAGGTTTCAGACGCACTCTTTTCCTTACCAGGGTACCTAAGGAGACTGGAAGGTTTTTAATGAGGCGGCTTGCTGATCTAATATATGAATAAAGATATATGTGCCCAAAGAATCACCTCTTTTATGCATTTACTTTACAGTTTTTAATTATTTCTGTTCAAGATTCATCATGTTCATAACAATGAGCCGGAAACTCCTGAAAGAGGAGACCCCCATTGTATTATTCATAACGATGAGCCGGAAACTCCTGAAAAGGAGACCCGCCATTGTATTATTCATACGATGAGCCGAAAACTCTAAAGAAAAGAGACCCGCCATTGCATATTTTGGTCTTAGGGGCTGCTTTCTTCATGAAAGCACAGCTTCAAACCTAATGACCCGGCCATGATGCCACTTTGGTCATGGGGGCTGATTATCTTTAAGGTACAGCTGCAATCCCATAACCTGGCTAATTTTTAAGCCATTATTTTCTTGTCTATCTTACTTAAGCTTGATGTGACTCGCGATTATATGGCCTGTTTGTTCTCCTGTAATCTCAATCAGTCATGATGCCCATGGGGACTTAACTGACACTGTTTTTACAGAGTGAGATGCAACAGTGAGAATCCATGCGAAAGCCGGCTTACAGTTAAAGATAAACAAAAGGGTCATCTAAACCATTGAATTTTGCAGAGTTAACACATAAGAATTTTGTTACATCTCATGCAAATTCACAAGGTGTATAGGCACACCATCAAAAGAATATGGTATCAGGCTTAAAGTTATTACAGCAAATGCCACAAAGGGCCAAATAGGACATTGTTTTTTTCCGCAGAAATCAATCTGCAGGAGCAAAGCTCATTGTTCAGTGGTAGTAGCAGGAGCCCTTGCCGGGTCATCAGTTGTTGGTTCTGTGGTAGGAGTAGCGGCCGGCTCTGGCTCGGGAACGGAACTCGTGGTCTTCTGCTTGGCTCGCCGGGTTTCCCTTGGAAGCCTCTGCCGGGTCAGCCATCACTTGAGTAGATTCCTGAGTCTTGGGGGCTTCCTTTGACTTGGCTTGCTCGAACCTTCCCCAGCGCTTGCAATACTTGGTTTGGACTTCCAGCAAATTGCGTTCAGCTTATACCCAACAATATTATCTCTATGCTGACGGACGGCTGGGAGGGGGCATAGCTGGTGTCCCTGACCCGGTAACGGCAAAGAAGCCCACTTGTTCAGATGCCTTTGGAGGTACCAAAATTGCTGGTTTCGGCTCTGGGGATGCGACCTGCCGGGCCTTCTTATCAAAGCCGGGTTGAAAAATGTCCAGCCTGAGGCCTTCAGCAATTGTTGTGGCAGGATACCGGATCATCTTGTCAATTGAGCAAAGGCCTTGTCATCAAACCGTGAGCCGTCCAAGTTGAATTCTGGGAATCCCTTGGCAAGTTTGGCCGGGTCAATATCTGGGTAGTGAGATTTGGCCAACGCAAGAGTGCGCATAGCACCCTTGCGACAGCAAGAAATCTTCCAGCGGAAAACCATTCAGGAATGGTGGAGAGATGGCTCAGAAAATTCTCAATGATTTGGGCGGCTCATCTGTTCCACGGGCTGCAGCAATTGCTCGCCCGGCTCCATAATACAGCTGCTGTACCAAGGCCATCACACTCCGTATTGTGTTTCAGTGTTTTCCAAGTTCAGATGGTTCCGGGTTCCTGCAAAAATAGTTAACAAGGTATTCATGAGTATGATAAAAAAAGTATACAGATTCAGGCAATAGAAAAGATAAAAGATTCATACCCCAGATTGCTTTGACAAATCACCTAGTAGGTCAGTGAAAGATTTGAGGGCTTTTTCTGCCTCAGTTAATTTTTTCTCGGCTGATTCCAGCGGGTCTTCCAAGTTTCTTCAAGCTTCTCCACTTCCTTCTTCAGAGATAAGTTTTCTTCTGTTGAGTTGGATAGGGAGGCTTCCAATTCCTTGAGCCTTTTCTCCATTTCAGACTTTAGCCGGGTCTCCCTGGCAAGTTGCTCAGTGAGCCGGCTAATCTCTTCAGCAGCATGGGAGTGTTTTGCTGTTACAGATAAGAATAATAAAGATATTGGCACCTCAAGTTACTGATATAGATGCAATTTAGAACTTGGGGGCTGCAAATAGTAAAGAGGTAATATTGGAAGAGAATTTTAGTCCCGAGTTGCTGCAGGCATACAACCCGGCACTTAGGGGCTACTCAGTTGAAGATTTTTTGCTAAGTGCAAATTTAAAGCACAAGGTGATATTTTTAGTCCCAGGTTGCTGCAGGCATACAACCGGCACTTAGGGGCTACTCAGTGGAAATTTTACAGTCCAAATACAAAGTGAAAATTTAGTCCCAGGTTGCTGCAGGCTTGCAACCCGGCACTTGAGGGCTACAGTTTGAAGTTTAAAACAGCTACAGTTTGAAGTTATATACAAGGTGTTGTTAAGTATTTTTTGTGGTTATGTTATTTTAGAATAAGCACCAAGCTCATCAACAAGTGATAAACTTGGAGCTTGGGGGCTACTGCATAAGTATATTCAAAAGAAGCAAGGGAAATTACCTCATGGCGTTTCTGGATGGTGGAGATGAAGTTGTCTTCAACACCCCGGTGCTGTGAAACCCGGGCAAAGTACTCAGAAAGCAGAGCAGGAAGTTCCAGGCTATCCAAAGCCGGTATCCAGAAAAAATAACCGGGTCTTTGCCACGGCTTCCAGCTTCAGTCTTCACTTCTGGCTCCATAATCTTGGCGATGGTAGTGGAGGGTCCATCTTGGATAACCTTTCGTGATCCCAACACTTGCACTTCCTCAGTATCTTTGGTGACAGTTGGGGGAGCTGGTAGCAGACTTGGCCGGCGATGCCGGGTTATTGGTTCCGATAGCAGGGCTTGGAGGAGTTGGTGCTGGAGGCTCCACTTCCATTGCTGCCGGCTCAGATACAGTTGGACCTTGAGTCGTAGCCTCTTGAACAACAGGCTCTCAAGGCCGGGTCAGAAGAGGGAGGCGGCTCCAATAGCGTCGCCCTGGCACTGTATAATGCAAATTTATGAGAAAAGTGATTCAAGAAAAAGTAGTAGAAGTATTCGCACAAGAAAAGGAAAAAGCATACCCAATGTTGATCTGGATGTCATCAGGCAGGTGTGCCACGCTCTCATCTGAAGAAGCTGACAAAGATTGGGACTTAGAGACCCGGATTTTGCCAGCAAAACTAGACGAGGATTTGGAGGCACCAATCATGGAGACAGCTTTACGAAGTGAAGTGTTGTAGGGGATACCTCCACTAAGGGAATCACAGGTTGAGGTAGACCGGGTCTTCCTCTTCTTGTTGGCCTCTTCCTCTTGTTCCTGTGGTTGCTCTTCAGGTTGAGATTTGTTCATCACATAATTATAGAAGCGAGAGTGTGGCACCTTTGCAATTGCGGCACGAGTTCTTTTAGAACTTGGAGCTTGAGCAGGAGGAGGTTGAGCAGCTTGCTGACCGGCATTTCAACAGCATCCGGGTCATCTTGTCCTGAGAGAGAAGTTGGCGAGTTATCAGTAGAAGGGTTCGTTTGAACCGGGTCATTGTCAATCAGTTCATAAAAGCCGGCCAATAGAGTCAAGCTCACCATCATCTTCATTATCCTTGTCGTCTCTGTTTCCTCATCGTCAGAGGAAATAGAGGTAAAATCTACAGACCACCATGCTTGGTCCTATCAAGAATAGAGAGTTAAAGAATTATAAGGCAATGGTTAGTTGCTTTGAAATAAAGGAGCAAGGTTAAAAAATTACTGAAGGTGGCAGGTTCTTAGCACTAAAGGGGTCATTGCGATCTTTTCTTTGGTCTCGCCAAGAAGTTGCTTGGCGTTCTTCACCAGTTGCTCATCAGTGAGAGTCATTTCAGAGTATCGCAGGTCATCGGTTGGCTCGCCAGTATATTCATGGAAAAGCCGGGTCCTGATTGAGAGTGGTTGGATAAACCAACCAACCCAACATTTGACAAGGTCAGTTCCGGCCAAGCCGTGGGCAAGCACAGCTT